>JAQIWG010007974.1:0-11831 GCA_034695025.1 Chamaedrilus cognettii | reverse complement strand
ATATTACAAAGTATTAAGAGAACACAACTTTTGTGAATTAAAATTTGCAACTTTATGTTTTATGTGCTTTTGTGTGATGTGAATTTGTGTGTGAAATTTGTAAAAAATGCATTTGTCCGTAAACTTTTGGCCACAGCTGTAATAGACGTGCAAATCGGCGAATAGTTAGTTCCCAACTTCGCTTTGCAAGTCGAGGAACAAAGAATGCGCCGATAGGCGTATGGCTCATAGCTTTGATTTGTTACCTTAATCATAATTCTTTTTACTCGTGTGTTTTTTTGTCTTTTTGCTGGTATCCTAGCGACTAACCTGAGGAATGGAGTAGAGATGATAGAGAAATGGAGCACAATTGGTGGGAAAACATTTCTCCCATTGGTGAAAGTGTTCTGAGCCTAATTTTTCCCCCCAAATATTAAGGGGTCCTGGGGAGGCCAATTTGGCCACTTTTATATAAACCACAATAACATTTTAACTATACATCCAGTTTGCACGATTTTCGCGGCAGTGTCCAGCTGACGCGGCGCTACAAAAAGCCAAATATATGTTATCAGAAAATTTGAACACGTAACGTGGGAGAACAATTTTTTTAAACATGAAGTAACAAATTTTTTTACCATTGCGCCACAATAACTCAGCAACCACTCAACGGACTTGGATCATTTTTCAGGGAACATGCGCCCTATGCCCGGATTGTTCAAGTTGACTTGAATTTGCAATAAAGTGAACAGTCCCCTCGGGAGCCCCTCCCCCCATTTTTGTAAATGCTGATATTTGACTCCATCCTTGCAGCTTATATGTAGGCCAATGGTTACAAAATAAGTTTGAAAATATGTCTCCGATGAATGTCAGCATTGTAAAGCATAAATTGTTTCCAAAAATTTCAAGGGGGCCGGGGGGCCAATTTAGCCACTTTGACATAAACCTTCATAACTTTTTAGCTATCCAACCGATTTGCACGATCTTTGCGGCACAGGGTCCGATTCACTCGGGGCTACCAAGTGCCTAATATATGTTTTCAGAAATATATACAGGTAGCGTGGCAGAACAATTTTTGTAAATGGGGGGGGAACGGTTGCGCCAGAATAACTAAGCAACCACTGAACGGATTTGAACCATTTTTTGGTACACTCATTAAACATGCGTTCTGTGCCCGGAGAGTTCAAGTTCGCTTGAGTTTCTCAAAAAGCAAACGGTCCCCCTGGGAGCCCCTCCGCCCCATTTTTTGCAAATTTTGATGTTTTGCACTATTTATTAATTTATTTATGTATTTATTATTTATGTAGGCTAATGGCTACACATCAAGTTTGAAATGATATCTTTGGTGAATGGCAGTATTTAAAACGATCAATCTCTTTTAAAAATTCTCAGGGGGCCGGAGGGGGGGCAATTTGGGTGCTTTCCATAAACTGCAATAACTTTTTAACTATATATCCGATTTTCATACTTTTTGTGGCAAAGAGTCTAAATCACTCGGGGCTGTCCAATGAGTGTTTTCACTAGATATTGAAAGGTAAGATGTGTGAAGACGATTTTTGTATGTGGAGTGTCAAAGACCAATTTTGAGCCATTGCACCAGAATAACTCCGCAACCACTGAACCAATGTTGCAAATTTTTCAGGGAACTTGCATCCCCTCTTGTTCAAGTTCACCTAAAATTGATAAAAATGGTACCGCCCCCCCTCCCGGCAGACCCCCATTTTGTGCAAAGCCTGAAATTTTGCTCCATTCCTGTGACTTTTATGTGGGCACTTTAAGTTCAAAAAGAGATTTTAATTTAGTGAAATTTTTTTCAACGATAGATTTGCTTCAAACATTTTTAGCGGTCATGAGCCATTAGCGGAGTCGATCCCACCACTTTCACAAGAATCGCTATAACCATTTTTGTTCTTATCTGATTTGCACAATATTTTCAGCAAAACTAGGATTTCGCCGGGCCACAAAATGTTTGATACACCTCTGAACAAGTCAACAAGATTTTAAATTTTATGTCTTTCACGCAAAATGCGTTCTGTCTCCATATCATAAATTAATTTAGAAAAATGGGTTGCCCTGCTCAAAATTAGAAAATCTGTGTTGATCTACGTGTGGCGATCTGCGCGCACACCGTTTATGCACCGGTACTGTGCTAATCAAGCAGCTGAACCGCATGTCGAGCGATGGCAGGGTAAACAAGATTGCTGACATTGGGCGAGTGTAGGCCTGCGGTAGGCCTAACTGCTGATTCAGGCCGACGGAGAGCGCAGCCTTAGGCCTATCGAAGCAGCTGATTTCCCACTCATTAACCGGTCCCCCTGTGACCCTGATCTGCCTATTACACCTCCGCCCCGCTCTGCAGCCACGATACTGCAGTAGGCCATGCTCATACAGTCTATCAAAGGCCGGGTCGCTAGACCGCAGCCTACCGCTTACAAATCGCAGCGCATACAGTTCACGCAGCCTATGAGTAGCCCGTAGCTCGCTCGGAATAACCGCTTCATCGTCACGCATCAGTGCACACATTAGTCCAACCTACAGAAACTAGACGGAAGCACAGTACCCGTGCATTAACGGCGTGCGCGCAGGCCGCCACGAGTAGAAAAACTCGAGTTTTGAAATTTACAGCAGGGGGTTACTTATTTTGAAAAAAATCAGGTGAACATCTACAACATGAACACAGAATACAGTTTCTGTGATAAAGAGAAGAAATCTAATAAACATGTGTCAGTGAAAAGAGGCATGTTCTCTGAAAACGGTTGAAAAGTCCGTTCAGTGGTGGTGGAGTTACTGTGACTCAATGGTTTAAATAGGGTTTTCCTCCCCAATAAAAGAAAACCTCTCTCACATGTTGTATGTTAAATTTTTTTAAAGAATAATTATATAGGATGTTTTTTGCCTAAAGTTGCAAATAATAGAATGAATATCTTCCAAATCGGACAGATAGTAAAAAAGTTTTCGCGATTTTTGCATAAGTGCATGAAATGGCCCCCACAGAACCCCTTAATATTTTGAAATAATTTATTCGGCCAGGAACGCTTTCCCCAATGGCATATATTTTTCCCTCTAGTTTCATTATTGTCACACACAAATTTGTTACCAAGGATGACGTGAAAATAAAATAAAATAAAAATCTGGGGGGGGCTCTAGGGGGCACCATTAATTTTATACAAATCCAAGTTAAACTAAATAATCCGGGCTTAGTCCGCATGTTCCCCCAAAAATTGTCAAAATCCGTTCAGTGGCGGCTGAGTTATTCTGGGCAAGGGTTTTGGCCCCCCTACTTTTATCAAAATCAGCCCATCTCATGTATCAATATTTTGTCAAAACATATACAGGGCTATTTTTAGTCCAGACTATGTGCCACAGAACAGTGGAAAATCTTACAAATGAGACTGAAAATAAAAAAATTATCTTGATTCTTGCAAAAGTGCATGATATGGCCCCCCCCCAGGCCCCCTTAACATTTTAGAATGAATTATTCAACCAGGAACGCTTTCTCCAATGGCATATATATTTTTCCAATAGTTTCATTATTGTAGCGCTCAAGGTTGTTATCCACGATGACGTGGATTAATAATTAAATTAAAATTAAATTGAATTAAAATTTTGTAAGAATCTGGGGGGTGGCTTCTGGGAGCACCGTCCATTTTTTTTCAAAAATCCAAGCGAGCCGGTAAAAGGATTTGTCCGCATGTTCCCTGAAAAAATGGTCAAAATTTGTTCAGTGTGTTACGTTGTGCTATTGTTAGTTATATGATAACTGGGTAGTTAATATTCAAGACAACAAGGTTTTTCTATGCTGGCTTATGGCTTCTATAGTTATACCAAGAAGCAAGTATAATCACTATAAGACAAGCCTACAACATAGGAATACTACGTAAGTAAAACAGATATGAACTCAGCTAGTGTATAGGATATTGTAGCCTAGTCACTACGACAGTGTAACTACGAGTGCACGCTTTACAATACACGATAGCAGCTGCGCCTACGTATAACTGCTACAATAGTCGCGGTAGCTGCTAGCTGCGGCTTAGTAATGTCAATGCAATCTACTTCACTAGATTAGACTGAGCAGCTGCATCTCTGACATACGTCATTCCGTCACCTGGCTGGTTGAGTTATTGTGGCGCAATGGTTTTGGCCCCTCCCAACCCTTATAAAAACCGTTCGCCCATCTTATATATCAATATTTTGTTAAAACATATATAGGGCATTTTGTAGTAAGTAGTAAGTGAAACAATGTGGTGCAAAACGCGTGCCAATCGGACTGACAGCAAAAAAAGTTATCGCAATTCATGCAAAAGTGCGCACAATGGCCCTCCCAGACACCCCCATAATATTTTTAATGATTTTTTTTGTTGGAAACACTTTCGTGAACGGCAAAAAAAAATTTTGCCCCTTATTCTTGACATATAGGTCAGGAGGCGAGTCTCCGGGAATGCACCAAAGATCCGTAAATAAAAACACATTATAAAATAAATAAATATATAAATAAATAAATAAAGGAACCGGGCTGAAAGATTACGGCGTTCGCCTGTCGGCGCACGCCGCAAAAATCTTTTTCTAGCTCGAATACCATTGAGGCTAGCGTAAAACATTACTTGAAACACGATTCTACAGATGCAGCAAAGTGAGCTTAATCCATGAGTCCAAGTCCGACCAAAAACAATCGTTCAGAACCGCTGTAAGCCGTGGTAACAAAAGCAGAGGAGCGCAGCACCGCACACACGTCTGGCTGCTACTGTGAGCGCCTGACTACCCGTGAGACATGACTTCTAACGCTTTAACAGAAATCTGAAATCGGCATGTTTTAGATGACACTTGCGCGAGTCCGGGAAAACTTTTGAAAAAAATCTGGCCCCTCCCCCCATTGCGCTAGGGGGAGTAAAAGGTGAGATTTTTCGAACTTTTGACTTTCATAGCTCCTAGGCCGTAATAGCTAAAGTCAAAATTTTCGTCACATTCTTACCTACTACGAAGGATACTGCCAATTGATGTGATTTTTTTTCCTCAGTTGGTCGCGAGGGGGCGATAATGGGCATATGCGCACCTAATGTTGAGGTACTTATGCTTTGCGTTGCCATTGAGAGATAGGCCTGAATTTGAGATGTGTAATGCTGTAGTCCTAATGCCAACCGTTACCCTTGAGAGATTGGCCTGAATTTCAGATATAAGCTTACAGGCTGCGGCAGCCAAATGTGACGAATTGTAAAAATCAATAACTATTTTATTTTTCAACCAATTCATGTCATTTTTGTGTCACATTATAGACGAAAGATAGGAGTCTTTTTACATAATCAGTAAAAATAGAAACACACTGTGTTCACAGCACGTCTTCCATGTGAGCGCCGCCACGCGCTATGGTCATTTCTGGCGCGCGAGGTCAATTATTTATTACATTCTTGCAAACTTCTCTTGATACGTTGCATAGATGCCATTTTCAACGGCGGTTTTCAGTTCCTCGATGTTTCTTTGTTTACTAACATATAGCATACAAATCTTTGAGTCATAGGGCTTAGTCTCAAGAGATCGCCGAAGAGGTCTGCTCTACTAAGTATGACACCCCGACTCAGAACTAGGTCGTCTACGAATGATTTGGCACCTCTACTGTGACTCATTTCCCAATGAAGAAGGCAGGAATGTTGAGGTCAGTGCGGTGAAGCCCATTTGCGCTTTGTGCCGCAAGCATCAGACGCCCACCGAATTTTATTGCAATTCAACATTAATTTTGTGGTTAGCCATCCTGTAAAAACCATTCATCCTCTCAAACAATGTGTAATGCCTAAAAAAATCTCGACTTGACGACAATACTATCAATATTTGTTGTAAAATAGGCGATAACGTTCTGCATTCACGGACATCGTGCTGTTTCGTCCTCAAACCAAGGTGGACTGATGATGATGTGTACGCTTATTAGCATCGGGTCGTACACTTGGATGAAAAAGTGACCGTTCAGCGACTTAACAGTCACTTTTTCACAAGCATGTAACGCCCACCGAATTTTCCTACAATTCAACATTACGCCAGTCTTCCTCAGGATTTTTCATACCAATAGAACCCTAGTAAAGTCAGCTAACTACTCCATCTAATGAAAAAGTTCTTCAATGGAAAACCAGACAATTCAATGTAATACGCAATGCTAGAACGCTGCGGAGCTTACATGAAACATTGTGTTGTGAACTCTGTGCGTTTCTTTTCCATTTGATATGTAAAAAAACTGCCATATTTCCTCTATCAAACAGCGTTGAAATTATTTGAATCCGTTGAAAAATAAAAGTTTTTGATTTTTAAAATTTGTCAACTTTGGCGGCCGCACCCTGTATAAATTTTTTATTCACCATCAAGGCAAAACAGAATAAAAAAATAGAAACTTCAAAAATAAACGTGCAGTTCAAGTGCCAGTTAATTTGCGGTGAAATTTATAATATCAGGTAGCAGAGTTCACACAGTAAACAAAATAGTCATTACGAAATAGTCATACATGATGAGTCGAGCACTAACGACTACGTTGATACGCTTTAGGAAGCAGCTAGTCGTGACAGTTCAGCATGGTCTGATAAATCATAAAGAGCTCTCAATAAGTAACAAGGGCTCTATTTTCAGCGAGTCCAAATATTTTATTTTATTTTTAAATATAATATTTTATTTAAGGCCTCTGAGGCCCGCAGCTATCCGAAGCAACAAGGTGCTCCACTGGCAAATAGCCAGTGTAGAATTTACACTGAGCAACAATTTTGGTATCAAGTGTGTTAAATATTTTCATGAAAACTCTGCTCCAAAGATGATCAATGGACTTTGCACCGGACTTAGTAAGTGCTGGCAAGGGCGACATTAAAAATCAGATTCAGCGTCACTATAGGATCATCAAGTTTTCAAAGCTTTCCGTAGATAGTGTTGAAACTTGAATAGAATTTCGATTTGAATCTGTCCTGGCAGCACTTAAATTTAATCCTGGCAACAACAGTAGTACAAAGAAAAATAATTTCTGAAGTCCAAGAATTTTAAGCACCTTAATTTCTCTGCATTCACTATGCCACCGCTTAAAAATTCCTATACAGCAAGATTTTGAAATATTCAGTTTTAAATCAATAGAGTCAAGCTCATCACTGCAGATATCAATCATACTCTGTAATTCCTTAACGGAAGGGCTCAGCAAAATTAAATCGTCAGCGTAGAGAAAAGAACCTAAATTCAAACCTGCCATACTACAACCAGAATTATTCAGTCTCTTTAGGATATTGTCAACGTAAAGACAGGGAAAGAGTGGGGCAAAGAGAACACCCCCTGTCTCACCCCAGCTCAGCAGCTGACATGGGAAAAGCGCCTGAAACAGCGCTTCCCCATTTCACACAGCAGAATGAGTGACTGCACCAATCTTTTAGTAGGAGCAGTAATTTAAGAGGAAACCCCTTATTCATAAGCTTGAAAAACAAAGCATGATGATTAATTTGGTCAAAAGCCTTAGAAATGTCAAAGGCCGGCGACTAAAAACAAGCTTCAAGCCAGCATGAAGCCAAGCCCCAAACTGAAACCACTGGCGTCATTTAGCTTCTATGTAGAAACGCTACTGATTACATGTAGCCTGCAACTGCATGGGCCAGGGGTATTCAATTAATTCACACCGCGGGCCAAAAAAAGTTTCTTTGCGGTCTCACGGGCCGAAGGCATTTTGTTACCGGAATATATATTGCAGGCTAGACTAATTTAAATATAATATATGATATTATATAATTTTACATAACAATACATAGGATTATCCATAATATCCGCCATGTTCAATGCTCCATAACTTCCCTTAATAGCACATAATTTCAATGAAATATTTTACAAAATATTTTGCAGTACAATAAAATTATATGATGCTTACTTTTGCATTGTGACAAACTTGCTACAGATTTGTTCAGAATTTAGTTTTCTTTAGTAAATCACTTTTATGTATTCATGCATCAGCATCGAAGATTTTCAATGCACGAAGAATTAAGTCAAAAAAGAAAATTCACAATTAAAAACATGACGCATGTTTAGCACGATCCAGTGCCTAAGCTGGATTTTAAAAATTCATTCATTATGGGTAAGCTACTTGAATACCGCCTATATTTGAGTAACACGAACATTTGCATCGCGTTAACAAAAAAACTATTGTACTAACTAACGGTAACAAACAAGTTTTTTGAGGTCAGGAACACCTAAGCTCATTCACTGTTCGTTCTCTATCAAACCATACCCGAAAAAACTACTTTTGCACATGTATGTGGAGCCAAAGATATTCAAAAGAGTTATAGCCACTTCTCGTGCAACTTGATGTAATGTCTTGTATTCTCTAGAAATCTTCAGCATCTGACAGTAGCCAGGCTTGCCTTCAATGCTTCATCACAATGGAGGTTAACTATTATTGCAATGAACTGAAATTGTGATTCGTCAATAAATTTTATTGATATTAGCCACAATTAATATTAGTCATTTCAGTTTTTAAAAATGAATTTGATTTTTTAGATAGGTGCCTAATAATTTTATTATTTTCTGCATCGCGTTCGCGGGCCACTTGAAAGCCCTCCGCGGACCGTATCTGGCCCGCGGGCCGCCTATTGAATAGCACTGGTATAGGCCTATCAATCATGTGAGGCCCATATATCAAACTAGCTGAGGTACACGGCGATGCTCGGACCTGAATGAGCTGTCAGAGGCAACGGGACACACAGGAGATCCCAGAGGAGAGGGCCCCGGGGTGCCTACAGGGGTTGACCCACAGAAACCCCCTTGACCTCTTCTCCAGCATCGTGAAAGGGGCCCCCCAGTCTTGTTGTCAAGACTTTTTTTCAAGAACAAGTCCAAGACCTTAGCTACTAACACCAACACTTACCAAGGCTTTTGCTTTCAAGACCAAACTGACCAAGACCAAGACTTTTAGTGGCGAGAGCAAGACCAAGACCAACACTTTTGTAGCCAAGACCAAGATCAAGACCAAGACTTTTACGGGAACAAAATCCAAAGCTAAAAGAAATTCAAAGTACTCGCTCATTATGCTGCTGCAAATCTTGCATGGATGAAAATTTGCACATAGAAAAAGGAAATCATTTGCAATGATGCAATCCACAATAAAATATCATATATAGGCAAACTGCCATGGGATTTTTTACGTATAACTGATACAGCCATTTGTCATAGCACTAAAGATAGAGAGAACTAATATAATTTACATCCTATGCTTGCCAAATTTACACATAACCCTAAAATATATCAACACTTATGCAAGTTTTGAGAAAATTCATTCCATAGTTAGAAAGTTTTTGGCTTTAGAAATTTACTGTCATACTCTAATATTTTTAATCGCAACAATTTGACTTTTTCAAGCACATATTTTTCCTGTGATGATGACATTTTGCAGAAAGATACAATTTCTAAGGTTTTTGCCATGCAAATTTTATGTCATTCTTTGTAACAGTTTCAAAGTTATGAGCAAAGCCTATTGATAGACTAGAGTGTGTCTTTGTAGCTTGTGCGTGTGTCTAAGTAGGCCTATCCGGTATGGAATACGTCGACTGCTTCATTTACACATTTTTGTGTTTTGTATGGTAAAACGGACGTTTTCAATTCTTGAAAGGTTTCTAGCGTCAGAAGTAATCCGTAATAATATTCATACATACAGGTAAAATCAGAATTGCCAGTTAGCCAAAAAATTAGTATGACAAGAACCAGTGATTTGCAGGCCGCCGTACACTAACATTATAATTGTTGCACACAGGCAGCGGAGTATTTAATTTCAAAAATCCATAACTTTGAAACTAGAGTACATAATTCCATCAAACGTAGTACGCATATTGATGAAAGGTGGCTAACTATGTCTGCAAATGATTTTACATCAAAGGATATCATTTGTGTTAGATATTAAACTTAACGGGCATTTCTTTGGCTAACAAAGTTCAAAGCTAGTAACACACAGGGATACAGAATACATCGAGAAATTGTGAAACTGAACCTAGTTTCTAGTGTCAAAAGAATGTTGAAAATCTGTCAATATTTGACAAAGTTTGTCAAAGTGACAAAGGCATGATAAGTTTGATACCTCCTTGTTTACTGATAATTTAGTTTAATACTGTTCAAGTTAAAGTCAATTTAAAAATCTCTGACCTGGTCTTGGTCTAGCAAGACCTTGATGGCCGATCCCAAGACCAAGACTTTTCCTTCAAGACCAAGATCAAGACCTTGATGGCCGAGACCAAGACCAAGACCTTTGCTAGCAAGACCAAGACCAAGCCTTTACAAAACCAACGGCCGTTCGGCCAATGGCCGACGCTCCTTTTCTACATATTTTGCTTCACCTACTGTTTGGAACTCTCATGCCCTTACACTCTGAACGTCCCCCTCTCTGATGCTGTTGCGGCAGAGCTTCTTCCCTTGAGAGTTTAAGGACCGTGTGGTAAGGACAGTCCGGTTCTGTGCCTCGGCTTCGGCTTTACCAAGCACAGAACCGCTTCCCTCTTTAAGTTGTCTTTTACAATTCGCCCGCGGAGCTCCGGGCTGCTGGTCGATTCTTTGTTCCCCAACCTGCAGGGCAAACCTCCTGCATATCAAGTTACCGCGGTCACGGTAACACTTATCGAGTTCCAACGTTAGTTGGAACACTTATATAGGGATGGCGTGCTCGCCTATAGTCTTGTTCTTGTTGCTGTTGTTGTTGTTGTAACATGGGAGAGATAAGAAATCTTAAGGAAGATGGATTTTCTTTCTCAATATTCATAGCTTTCGTTTCAAATTTTTACCATAAAATAGGAAATTCGACAGACTTGCGGCCTGTGCATTTGCTTGAACACAAATTTGAAGTATTTCTATATTTAAAAAATGAAATAGTTTGAGTTTTAAAACACGTTTGCTTATATTGTAACGTACCCCTGCAAAGTCTAGTCTATGCAGGCTTAGCTGGCTGGCGTTCAAATAGCCCAGTTATAGATAACCGTCAAGTCCACGGTGTGACGTGCCATAGGTGTGACGTCAGCATTAAAGAACGAACAGCCACATGCAGCGCACTGCTTTATTCTTGACACTAGGTTTAGGCTAGGCCTAGCAGGCTTATGGTCAATCGCGGTCAACCTGTACTTTATCCAGAGGATCAAACAATAATAGAAGGCCTATTGGCCTATGAATTAGGGACTGCATAACAGCTCCAGCAGGTTTGCAAGAATAATGATAGCAGGCTAACAGAGCCGGCGCGATGGCTCTCCCTCGTTCTCCGGCCGGAGTAGCGGCAGCAGAGGTTGCAGGGGTCGAGGGGGACTCAGTTTACGAGGACTCAAGGACCTAATTTTTCCTTTCCATACTGAACTTGCCACCGCGGGGGCGGGGGGGGGGGCGGGGGGGATGGTTGAAGCGGGGAGGTTCTGAGAGAAGCATTTTACCTTCCGTACATCATCAAGCACAAGGAAGGCTTGAAAGGAATCGCCAAAAAATTATGAGGGGCTTTTAAACAAAAACAAAGGGGGATTGAGACCCCCAAAGTCTAATTCTATAATGTCAATTTTTAGCTCAAATTTGTGGACTTGCCGACTTGGCTTATAGGATATCAACCTATAATATGTGGGGGCTTGAAACCCAAACAGGGGTCACTCAAACAGGGTGGAGAGTTAATTGCTCCCTTCGTCCCCCCTGAGAACCGTTACCGAGGAGGGGTGGGGGAAGGCACAGTTAGAGCTGTCGGGGACACATGGTTGGCCCCCATGACGGGGGATCAAACATCACGTTAGAAGAACTAAGAGCACCATATGCTAATCTGCTGTTAAAAAATACTTTAGATTTAAACCAAAAACCAATATACATTAGTTGAAAAACGAAACTTATATAGGTGTTACAGTATTATACTA
>JAQIWG010007973.1:0-11831 GCA_034695025.1 Chamaedrilus cognettii | reverse complement strand
AGTCTGCGCTGTGGACGCGACCCTATGGGAACTGAAGAAAAGAATGGGGAGGAGAGTAGGGTGGGGGATGGGACGGGCGATGGGAAGAGAGGGTGGGAGAAGTACAATCGTTTGGGTGTAACGCGAGAAGTTGAGCAGAACAACGTGTTTGACGCGATACTGATGGACACCAAAGAAAATATAAAAAAATGCGATTTTGCCAAGGAAATTGCGAGAGATAATGAAATGAATAGAACAAGCAACATAGACACAACTGATGGTGCAAGAAACCAACTAGGAAGCGAGACGGGGGACCAGGCAGGGGTTGGGGCAGGGTTGAGGGGGGAGGCCCGGGCCGGGGGCGAAGAGGGGCGCCCCCTGCCCGAGGTCCTGGTGCGGCCGTTCATCTGCGACAAGGCGAGGCGCGAGCAGCCAGGAGGAACGTGTCCCAACAACACATGCGAGGGGAGGCTAGTACACGTCAGGTAAGGATAATCCTAGAGGGCTTGCGTTAATCTGCCGTGCTATTTCATCACGTGGGTATAGAGACGACGCATGCAAATATCAATTTAAGAGATTTGTTTTAGCTTACTCGTAATCTGGCTAATGTGAGCATCATTTTGAGATTTTATCAGAAGGTCTACATGTACATAATTTTATTTCCGTGTAACAGGCTAAACACGGAAAATAATTTTTGAGCAGTGAAATTTGACACAAATTGTTTCAGAAAATGTTTCCCTGTAAATACTGCAATCTATGTGATCTGGCTGAAACGAAACATGTGGCCTATGTACGTGGTATAGCCTATAGCAATACTACATAGCAATACTGACATTGCGAACTAACTCAACCGAGAGACTTAGAAGAAATAATTTAGACTATACAGTGAAGATTAAATTTTATCATTGATTGACAAGATTTCGATTGATTTTATCACTTTATTCAAAGGCTTAAAATTTATTACTATATATTTCTATATACTATAAATATTTATTACTATAGGCCTATATCGTGCGGTATTCATAGTTCACCGTCCGTTTCCACGTTCGCAGGTGCAGCGGTCACGGCGGGAAGCCCGTCACCCACGTGTGGCGCTCGCACGGCAGAGCCATCTACTTCCAGGCCAAGGGGGTCCACGACCACCCGCCCCCCGAGCGCAAGCTCTCCGTGGCCGGCAGGCGCCTGCTCGGCCTGCTCGCCCCCCGGGGGGAAGAGGAGCGACCCAGCGCCAGCGTGAGTTTTTAGGACCGTTTGCAATGCTATTCGTATTCTTTATCTCCCTCCTTCCCCCCCCCCCTCCCGACGTCAATCCTTAATTCACGGCAAGTGACAATAAATTTGTAAAATTGAAATAAAAATTATCGATTAAAATAAGAACATAAACTAAGTTATTCATAGATTATACACCAATGTTTTCTTGTTGCACACCGCAATTACTTTAGCAGGTTGTGAATGCTTTAATTATTAACCTACCGGGACATTTAAGAATAATATAGGCTACCTTCAAAAATATCCAAATGCCCAAAAACAAGAGATAACAAACAAATGCGCATTGTTTAAGCAAACTATTAGTGAATAAGACGAGTCATAGGACATAGGTCACAAGAAATCAGAATCCCATCATGTCGCTCGGCGTAAGTATCCTTTGCTAATAGGCGAAGTATCCGTTTCTCACTGTAAATTTAACTTGTCTATCGTTTTATGTTGAGCTTTATGTGTGTGCGTTTTATGTATGTGTGTTTTTTTGCTATCATTTATTTGATCAAATAAACATCTTTTACAAATTTCTTGATCATTACAGAACATGTTGAGTGTCAACTATAATGACCTGTCAGCTATAATATCGAAACTTTACTCAATCATTGCAAACAAGGCCGATGATAAATCTGATTACACTCACATTAATCATTGCAGGCCAAGCTGAGCGTCAAGAGACTCGGAAGCAGAGCCAACCGTCTGCGTCCGACTGTCATACAGCGCTCCCACAAGCCGAGCGGCTCAGCTTCCACCACCCTACCCACCCATACACCCACCACTCAACCCTCCTTCACCCACCTCTCTTCTGCCCACCTCTCTTCCAGCCACCTCTCTTCCATCAACCTCTCTTCCGCCCAGTCCTATTTCACTCAGCTCCGATCAGTACATGGAAAAGACCAGAGTGAAGAGCCTGCTTCCAACACTTTCTCACCCGCACTTTACCGTGAACTTTTAAGTGCCACACCGTGCCACAAACTCCCCTACGATCACGTGATTGGTGCAAATCGTGCGCTGGGTTACATCCACCAATCAGCGGTCAGCGCGGGAAGTATGCCACGCCGCGCGGAGCAAAACTATGGGCAGCAACCTGCCCCCCATGTTGGAGGGTACGGGCTCGTTCAAATGGGCAGTCCAGAGTATGGACAGGAATATCCTTCACAGGGGTACGGCTGGGCAAGGTATACACCCAATGAACTTGGCTTTGTGAAGCTGAAACAGGAAATTCGAACCCCGGATGTTTACCGGCCATGCTATGACGTCAGCTGTGACGTCAGAGCGAACGCGATTGGTCAGGACGATGCGGCGGAGACGTGGCCCCATTGTAGATACGCGTCACGTGGTCTGATGACGTCATGTTCGGCGTATGAGGAGCAGCGGCGGCAGCAGTTTTATCAGCAGCAGGTGTGGCAGCAGCAGCAGTTGCAGCAGCAGCAGCAGCAGCAGCAGAGGGGGTGTGGGTACGATACTGTTGGACTCGGGAATGGCTATGTTAGCGGAAACAGTCTTATCTGTGACGTTTATCATTAAATTTAGTTCTTGTCTTCTAATTAAATCGTTGTTATACTAAGTAGCCTAAGCCTAGTATGCTTTTGCCTTGTCTATTGAGTACAATTATGTACTTATGTAGCCTACTACTGCTGGACAATGGACACGGGCCATTTGCTAAGGAACTAGTGGTGGTATTAGTTTGACCATATATCTCAACGGGCCTAAATGGGCGGCAGACAATTAATGTCGTTATCCCGAAAAGTAATAATTCAATTAATAGTAATAATAAGAATAAACTCAAACAATAACAATGGGCAGAAATAAAACACCGACCAACGTTAATTTCGTTCGTAATCAGCTGCCGTTGGAAATAATGTCGCGGAACGAAAAGTTTGACTTAACCTATACCGTTTGCTGAGCACCGCATGACTTCGCTGACACAAAATATCAGACTGACAAAATAAAACGAGATCACATAGGCCTCTCAGTTGTACACTAAGTGCATGTGTGCAAGCTTATGTTTACAATGACGCTGCGTGGCAGGTCCCTGGCGCGCAACCTCATCAACGCGATACTCACATCACCTTCTTCAAGATAGCACTTCATAGTTACATTGTCCATTGTTTATACTTGAACAAGCTAAACCCAAAGAAGGGACGGAAAAGCGAACCATGCAAAAGAAAGTAAAGCTATGAAAAACATTGTCCAACGTGCTGCGCGAGAGGCAGCAGGCTAATCAGGTCCTACGGCAGAAAATCCATTTTACGCTCTATTGTTTCACAAAATGACTTCACTAAAGCATATGAAGTGAAAAATGGTTGTCTAAAAAAACAGGCCTAGTGTCTGGAATTACTACATCTTCTCCAAAATAAAATGACGTCAAAAATAGCCTAGGGCCCTACGGTCTTTCAAATCCTGAATCCATGTATAAATCCTCAAATTATTTCCTGTTACTGTTATTTATAATTAGTAAATATTTAATAAATATTTCAATTATTAATTAATATATCCTGCTTATCCTGCTACGTAAGCCTATACCGTGGTCTATACACGGTTACTCGCACACAGTCGCTGTCAGACACCCTATTCAATCAGCCACAGCGCCCAAAGATGCGCGTGTAGGTGCTTATCTTCTAAAGACGTTCATTATTGAAGTGATTAATCGATGACGACTCCAATCTGACATTCATTACTGCAGCGTCTTTCTTATTGTCAGCATTACACTGATACTGCTACACGCCTGTCGTATCACTACAAAGCCAGGAAACACCGGCCCTTATTTTCGCCTTCATCGGTGGACAGTGATCGGAGGCCAAGGCGTCGGCACGGGGAGGGGGGGGGAGCAAATGTCCCCCCTCTCAAATCAATGGGCGAGTAATGTCCCTCGTACTCATCAGCGTTTTAGAAAATTTAAATACTTCGCATTGCAATTTGACATCATAATGAAGCGAAGAATGCTGTATCTCGTCGTTGGCCTGCTCTAAAATAAAACCATTATTTATCCCCAAAATGTCGAATTGTGGATTTTCGATTGTTCTCTCCCCCTCCCCCCCAAGGATTTTCGACTATATTTGAACGGTGAAAGAGTACCATTATCTACCCTAGTCGCGAAACCCTGCCAGCGCCCATGTCCGGGGGGGACATGTGCAGTTGACACACGTCCAAGACTCAATCATCGATGCCCGTACACTATGCGATGTATTCGATAATGTTCTACGACAATAAGTCGCGCTGTCACGCCGCACTACGACAACAAGTCGCGCTGTCACGCCGCACAGTTACAGCATTGTCGTGATAATCGGACACGGTCTAACGGTGGATGTCACGCTGGAACAGAGCAGTGTTGTGCTAAGCAGACAGCGCGCCCTGTTCTGCATAAACGGACCAGCAGCCCGGGCTAACAGATCAGATGTTTAGCCAAGAAGTCGTGGACTGCAGTGATATTGAAGCTGAAGTTACTCTATTAGGAACGGTTACTTCGTTAGAATTAGCATTGACATTGCTTGAGGCCATAGGCGAGGCATACTGGGGCCTGCATCCATTATTTGTTTGATCAGCAAAAGGACAAAACAACAGTGTCATTTTGCAAGCATGTCACTTAGAAATATAACAGTGCCAGCGATGATGCTGCAATTTCGGTATCCCAGCGTATCACCCATCTTGGAATAACGATATCGCCGTAATGATTTCATTTATGCACTATTGGAGGTGCAGAATTCTATTGACACATCGGTGTTACTCTCAAAAGTCGTTAAATATTTCTATCAGCGCAGAGCAGTTCCTAACTTAAAACGGCAGCGGCGATGATCCGGCTGAGTTTCTTAATAATCCTTGAGAAACTTTCGCAGAGTTGTCCATTCAAAAATTAATGGCGGTCAAATTCTGGATCAACTCCAGTAGGTGTGGGCTTTATATACATCACGCTCTCGCTGCAGATAACATAAATAGCCTGTTTGCTGGGCCTGATACCGCAGAGTACTTCCGTTAAGCTTCTTTCTGGCGTTCAGAAGTTAAAAAGTTTGTC
Source organism: Chamaedrilus cognettii (assembly GCA_034695025.1). Taxonomy (NCBI): domain Eukaryota; kingdom Metazoa; phylum Annelida; class Clitellata; order Enchytraeida; family Enchytraeidae; genus Chamaedrilus; species Chamaedrilus cognettii. The sequence goes on along the minus strand of JAQIWG010007973.1, from coordinate 6,583 downwards.
GCCCAGAGACTCCAGGGTCTTCATGTTCTGACGTATCAGCATTGGCGTCCTGTATCAATACAGAGACTCGGCGCCCATAATGTAATTACAGAGACGCCAAGACCCTTGAAATCTGGCATCTGTGGACGCCGAGGTTACCATTTTGGCGGTCCGATACCCAGAGGGTCAGATTTTTGGCGTCTTTGTCACATTTTCTGGCGTCAAGGACTCCACGACGCCGGTTAACGGAAGTCCCGACTCCGCATTCAATCAGTCAGATAAGACATTAGGCGACAACTCGACGGCTTGTCTTCAATTCGTTCAAGGTCCGCAATCCACATCCTAAGTCTTATCCGACGAATACCACTGGACTTGTAGCGGTATCTCAACTGCATTATGCGTGTACGCTACGACTTACCCGCCTGTAGCCGTTAGGGCCTGTAGCCTATAATTGTAGGCCTACTTAAATTTTAAAATCCCGAAAGACGAGGCTTATTTCGCGAGCATTCAAATCAGTTGATGGAACATTAAGCGGATTGGTGAATTAGAAAAGCACACATTGAGCTGCCATCGGAGGAGTGGGGGGAGGGGGGGGGGGGGGGGTATGTAGGACTCGAACACCACGTAAAACCTTGGAATCAAAATTGATCAAGTCAAGTTTTACAACAAAATGTCCATTGTTTATTACTTTACGCTAATTCATATACAATTCATTGCTGCGCCCTAAAAGAACAACAACATTACAACCGTCGCAGCATTTGTGGGGGACTAGATTTTAATCACGGGCGCCAAATCTATCAAACTGGCGACATGCATGACACTAGCGCGTATACTGGGGAGGCCTGACGTCATAAATGGAGCCTCTTTCACGAGTAATTACTAATATAATTCTTAACTTTCTTCCTAAATCAGATTTGAACTAATTTAATGCGACTGCCATGATGTCGGACTAAAAGTCACATTTTGTTTCGCGCGTTGTGGTGCGGAGTTCCTCTTAACAAACGCTATGATTTTTTTTATAAGATTTTCTAAGCGGTTCCTACGACTAAAAACTGGCAGAGATTTTTTGAAAAACAGCTCCTTTATTTATGCCCAACCGCTTCTGCACACGACTGGACGCATGTGACGATACTACGCAGTGCGTTGTCTGCTCGTGACAAATAGAAAATAAACTCTTGACTGATTCAAAGCTTAACGGCTGCAGTGCATGCTATAATGCTTAACCTCTGCTTTTAACTTTTACACCCTTGCGTGGCATGCTGTAATTTTCATGCATTTAGTAGATTATTCTGTAATGATGAAGATTCGTGGTTAATGCATGGACGTTATAGAAGATCACAAATCGCAGCTGCACACATGCAAACTGTCGAAGACTTGGCTAGGCGGCTAAGCCATTATCCTACGTCGTAGTTTTTTTTATCGGACAATCGACGTTTCGAAACCAGCTGCAGAAGATGTTCAATTCATCTTTAACTCCCCAGCGGCGGCGGTAATGTTCCTCTCGCCATGAAGTTATCGGTGAGCGTCGCACGTTAAACACTGACCGCAGACCTCTGGATGGCTCTAATAACAGCGCTCTGACAGTGTACCCGCTTCACTCGGCGCTTAAACGATCGAAATGAATAATTACAAGCGCAATATGCATGATGTACAGTTAATAGAGTTCTCTCGCAGTGATTCGAGGTCATTAGGGGAACAAAGAGCGAGGAGGTCCAACCGTCACTTGACGCTCCGCTGTATTACAGGACGCTCAATGCTGTCCGCTGCATGCTGGCTGATTGACTAAGATAAACGGGAGCGAGATCTGCGTCCTCGATAAAAATGAAAGTGATTTGGTGGGGAAGGATTGGGGCAAAGACACCCACCGACCAGTGAAATTAAATGCGCGTGTTCCTATCTGGTATTGGTCGCATTGCTAAGATCATAACTAATATATGGACTAATCTACTTGAGTCCTGATATCAAGAGAACTACACTATAGCCAACACAACGCAGTCATTTTTGTAGTATCATTATCGTCGACCAAGCAAGTGCGCATAACATGAAATAGTTACTCGCCTAATTTTGTTTGCTTAGGCCTATTTAATCTGTTATTGATTTTTTTCATAGTTAGGCTGCTTACTGGTGCATCTCGTGCGTTAGTTGGCATAATTAAAATTGATATTCGTCATCAGCGTGTGGATACATGTACTCTGACGCGCACTGATCCGAGATACAATATCGTTAATCATCATCCGTGCCAAAGTCAACGGTGCAATCCTCGTTCTAGCGTTAAGCGCCATCTCAATACAATCCATGACAACACATATTAAATACCGCTCGGATTCTGATGTCTCTACTACTTTTGTTAGCGCCAGTAGCATTGGAAAAATCAAACCATCCGCGAAGTCACAAAAAACTCGAAAATAATAAATTCAATATCTTCACCAACAGCGCCAATATTGTAAGCCTACAAGCTAGAGTAACCTGAAAAATTCATACCCCCACTCACTCGAAAGACTAAAGGTGCACCGCGTTCACAGTTAGGCAGGACTCATGAATTACTCTCCAATCACTGAGAAGTCGAGACGCTTAGCTGCTGCGCTCTACGCACCCGTCCTCAGTGATCCCTAATGGTCGCTGCAGAGGACAATCCCTCCTCCTTGGGGATTGACTCCCACAGTCGCCGACCAGTAATTAAAAGAACATCATTCTCGGAAAAGAGTCGTCGCTGTGCAAATCAGCATTGCCACGTTGTGATCTGTGCAGGAGAATATTAATTACGCATCGACGAGAGTGCAGGGTTAAAATTTAAGGTTGTTGCCATAGGCAACGCTCAGCGGGGAGGGGGGAAAGGGAGTTGGGGGGACAGAAGTATGAGATTTTTTTATCGTATTCACGCTATGAATATCTAAAATGACTTATTTAATGTAGATCTAGTTTGAACATTTGTTGTATAGTTTTATTGTCTTTAACAATTACTATATCATTAATGATAGTCGTTAAATCGATTATCCCACTCGGTAAGCTGGCAACTGAAAATAAACTGCCGAAAAAAGTAGAAATGACAATTAAACAGAAAATTAATAACTGAATACGGAACTGGTCTAACAAATCAATAGTCTGTCTTTTTTAGCTCTAAATGTACGAGTTGTGCATTGCATGTGAAAGGCCTACCGAATCACGTTCAACCAAGCTTATACATTTAAAGAAGAAGACTTTTTCAATGTCATCTTCGCCTCCAAAATCTTTCGGCTCAGCCTAATTCTTTGCTCTCTGCTGATGGCCTGATTCAATACCACGTGATGGGGAAGAAGGGGGAAGGGGGAGGGGGGAGGGGAGGGCTACTACATCGCAGCTCGACTGACAGATAACGAGGGAGATCCGGGCAGCGATACGGACGTGAAAAACATTATCGTTTGATTCGCTGCTTTCAGATTGCATTGCTTGTCTACTAATATTATGATCAGCGCATTTTTGCTTATTGATACCTGATTGGTTTTGCTGCATTATAGTGAAGAATTTTTTTGAAAAAGGCTTCAAAATAGCGCCATCTTGATGATGTGTTTTAAACTAAAGTATCCGACTAGGGGTTAATTATGTGGAGTTTTCCGGGTATTGAGCAAGCTATCCTCTAATTATCATAATGCTAGTCCGGCAGCTGATTTTTGAACCCACATTGCGGAGCATTGGGAAGCGTTAATGGGTAACGATCATTGTCGGATGAATATATTGCTCCCCTTGCAATCATTTATCTGGAACTTCAGCCGTGTTAAAAATACTACACAGACCTGTCTTTTCCTTTATACGAAACTACGACACACACGGAAAATTGATTCCACGAGGCGCGCACAAATTTCACAAATGACAGCCGAAAATCATGCCTTCAGTAAATAAGATAATTCAGGGTCGTTCTGGTACACAACTTATGCCCGCATCAAGTTTTTAGGCTGGATATTGATCGAGCAACTCGCCTGCTCGTCGCTGCATTACTGGCGTGGATCGGAGAAATAGAGCGGAGTCTGAAAGGAGATAAAAAATACGAGCGTAATTAGTCGGAGTTACAGAGCGTGTTATTAAATCAGCGTGCAAGTTGACATGATGAGAATGTTTGATGATGCAGTGAGCGATGTCGCGAGCCTGGACGCTGTTGTACTGCACGACGCGTTAGACTCATTAACGACGAGGAAGGAAGTCAGACCTCTGATCTCTCATGCTCTTGATTTAACAGGAGCGTCAACGCGTATTACAGAACGCCGATCAAAAAAATTAAATTTTTATCTATCTTTGAAAATTACATTATAAATTGTGCAAAGGAGTTGGTATAGACATTCGATTTATCATGTGTGTAAATGGACCGACATAGAATTTAATGACTTATGCAATAATTGTGGCTTTTCTTTTCGGCCTAAAGCATATGGATATACTGTAAACAGTGCATGTTTGCTTATTTTAAAACTATTGTGACATGGGGCTATCCAAATCGTGTTATCTCAAACATGTTGTCCTTGAACGGTCATAGGCTGCACTGCTTTTGCAACTTGAGATATTTCCTCATTCTTTTTCCAGCGTTGTATGTGTATGTTCGTTACACTTTTGTCTGGATAAAAGAAACATATAAAGCAAATGTTAATGTAAGCTAACAGGTTAGACGAGAAAGGGTGGTTAGTTACTAAGCTCCTAGCTTAGAAAGTGGAAGACCAAAACTTTTATTTGACTGCGCTTCTCGTTTTCATCCGGAGTAAACTGTTCCTTGTTTAAATTTTTATTAACTTCAGACTTCACCTCAGGCGGCAAATTCACTTTTGTTATGTTATCAGATGTCCACTAAAAAGGTTAAACTGCATGCTTTACCTGCACAAATCATAACGTAAAAAATCGAAAAGTTGACATTTGTCTGTATCAACAAGATCTCCAGAGCCCCACAAGGATCAATGCTCACGATCTTGTCAGTGGCCCAGGTCACAGGTGGCCTGTGTATTGTGCAGATCGCGTGACTCTCACACTTCAGTGAACTGGCGTGCAGAGAACAATGTCCACGCAAACAATGGTGCGTGTCCTTATAAGGAATGATATAATTCACGGCTCCAGTTTCCGATAATCGCCTCGGAGAGAACTCACCCTGCATAACTGGAGTCATGTTTGCACAGCGACGGCGGCGCTCTGGGAAATACATGTATAGTATTCAGTTTGTATGGAGCCTGCCGGGCATAGAGCAAGTAAGGCCTACGTAAATATTTTGTGGTCGTGTCTTTAGATGGCATCGGCATCGTAGGATGGAACGTTATTTGAGACGAATCGGATGTTTGCGTTGCCAAAATGCAGATGTCGCCTTTATTTTCGTAAAAGTGACTTTATTCAAAGTGTATAGAATGCAATGTAGCTCGAATGCAATCGGTCTGTTATTACGACTGAGCTCGTACAGTGTACGGACTCAGATTAAAACGTTATCAGAATTTCCACAAAATAGGTTCAACTGCATGCTTTAACTGCACCAATATCAGTTCATCAAACCGAAGAAAAATTAGCTAAGGAAAGAACCCGTTAACAAGCCACGCCGTGTTGTAGACCATGGCCCATAGTATGGTTTGTTTTCTCGGGGGTTCATACCTGCTTTTCGCGATCTTATAGCCACTTTCGTTCGCAAAACAAGAGCAGGCACCCACGATTCAAATAAAGGATGTTTTCATATCCGAGTGCCACATAGTTGGTGCGCTACAAACGCAGTGTGCATGCATATATGTAGGTACATATAAATGCATGCAGCCTACATCATTTTGGATATTAATTTACTATGTTAATAAGAACGTATATAAGAACAACTGCGATGCTTAAGCCTCTCCGGCTCACTGGCTCGCTTGAGTTGATCACACGTAGCCTAACGGCTCAGCCGACGATGACGCGCCATTAGCACACATCTACATGTTAACTGTCTCGAGACATGGGGGCGACACTTGGGACTGTCAGTGGCTACGTACCCGACCGCACCGACCCGTCTACCGTCCCGCTCACCTGTCTGCGTACACAACTGATGCGACGACACTGATATCTTAATAACAGGTTCCGTCGACGGTCGTTTGGCTGTAATTGATTCGAGAGACGATCAGTTAGGAGGTCACAGGGGGGGGGGATGTAGGGAGGGGGGGCAGTGAACAATGGCGTCCATAGAGGGCGCGGTGTGAAAGGGGAGAGATAATTATTGTTGGTGGAGAATTGACTGAAACTTGGCGTGGGGGGTGTGTGAGGTGACTTATGGGGAAGTACGCAAGCAGACGCAGTGATGTAGTGACGAGGGGGGGGGGAGTCACATGGACCTTGAGGCATGAGCCACCCCACTCTGATAACTTTATTAACTTCACTCATAAAAAATAAGCAATTCGAGATGCCAGTCAAATTCCCATATAACGTGTCCAAATTTCGTGCATATATGACTTTACATGTGGCTTTTTTCAAAGGCACCAACAGTAATTAGAGTAGTAACCATTACTAATATTGGTGTCCTTGTAAAAAGTTATAATACATCATAGAGATAATGCACTGAATTTTGAATAAAATCTGGAGAAAATCTAAAATGTACAGGGCTTACCCCTGACAATACCCCCCAAAGAAAAATAATGCATGCTTA
>JAQIWG010007972.1:0-11833 GCA_034695025.1 Chamaedrilus cognettii | reverse complement strand
GTGGGAAGCAGAGTGAGGGGGGGGAGGGGGGGAGGGGGGTGGTGGGAGGGAGGGGGGTGGAAGCGGGGAGGGGGATGGAGGCAGGGGGCGAGGGGACGAATGTTGCGGCCAGCCCTCCACGCGCTGCGGATGCTGCTCAAGGCAGCGTCACCGTGGTGGACGACGTCATTCCGCGCCGAGTGGCGGCAGTGGGTGGCGGCACTGACCCGACCAGTGCGCCACCGACAGGGATCGCACTGTCATCCACCAGAACTGAACCTGTCCACCACAAGACCGACCTGCCTAACGGTGTTCCGTTGAAAAATGGCCTTGTCAATGGACGCTACAGCCACGGCCCCGGGGCACAATTAGGTCACTGCTGATGAGCAATGGCTGTCTAACCTTTGTAAGCCTACATATCTGTAATGTGGATGCTCCGATGGATATTCAATGTTTCTTTGAGTTAAGTGCGTTGCTGTAACCTGGCTGTCTAAGGGCAGTACAATGGATGTTTCATGTAGTCTTCAAGATCCATGTCAAAATAAATGCTCCAGTTTTTCAAGTGCCGATTGGCCTGATGCCTATTTTGAATTGAGTGCATGTCTTTCACTGGAAAATATTCAGTATGAGCATTTTGAAGTGCATACTATGATGTTTTCATTTGGTATGCAATTGGTCGTGTGATTAATGAATTGGAAAATTCCATAAATATGAGTTCTTGAAGAAATCTGAATGTTGTAGTGCGTCCATCGTGTGACAGCATACGATGCTCGTTGAATAATATTGTTTTTTCAAATGGATGTTATGAATTGAAACTTGTATGTGGCGTGTCGATGAACCATCATTGGAGTATGGTCTGTATCATAGTATTTATGGCCAATAATCAAGAGGGTCGAGACATGTGAATATGAATCTGATGGTTCATACGAACAGTGAGTGTAGCCTATTGTACATACATGTGGCCAAATTATGAATATTGGTCGTACAGGTCTGTGTTAGAAACTGCTTAATTTATGTAACTGGCGTGAATGACCTGCAGTTTGTGTCACTGATATGGCTCTGGCCACTATTGAGAGCACTGTGTAGTGATTTGCAGCAGCAGCAGTTGCTGATGACTTTGAGGACTCTTGCTGAAGTTGCTGAAGAGATAAGCAGCGAGGCATGATATTAAGGCTCTATATCTATTTTTGTTTAAGTTGGACTGTCGTGGGCTGAGGGTGCATATGCAGAATGAAGCAAAGTTTTTACCGTGAGCAGTGGAGGCTGCAGGCGGTGTCCAGACAGCACGCTGTCTGCAGGCAGTGTCTGGACAGCACATGGCTGTGTTCTGTCTGCAGGCAGTGTCTGGACAGCACACAGGCTGTTTTCTGTCTGCAGGCAGTGTCTGGGCAGCGCACAGGCTGTGTTCTGTCTGCAGGCAGTGTCTGGGCAGCACACAGGCTGTGTTCTGTCTGCAGGCAGTGTCTGGACAGCACACAGGCTGTATGCTGTCTGCAGGCAGTAATGTAGACAGCAATCAGACTGTGTGCTGTATGCCGGCAGTGTCTAGACACTACCGAGACACCGAGACTGCCTAGACACACTAGACGAGAAGACACAGCCAGCAGACAGCACACAGGCTGTGCGCTGTCTAGATACTGCCGGCAGACAGCATACAGCTTGTGTGCTGTCTGCTGGCTGTGTCTTCTCGCAGCATCTGTACAGTCAGACCAATCATAGCAAGGGTTAAGTTTAGCAGGGGTGGTGTGCCAGAAATAATGGTTAGATGCTGCTGTCTAACCTCAGAAAGGTTAGACAGCAGGGGTCACAAAGGTTAGATGCATATTGTATTGAATGCCTTACTTGAAGCGGGCAGGCATAGCATTGAGCAAAATGAACTATGATGACATAGGACTATGCGGTTTTTAAAGGCTGAACAGTTGCACTACGTCTCTGTTAGAAGGAACAAGCGTAACGCTATGCATGTTTTATCAGGGCTAGACCTAAATCTGGTCATAGCGCAAAAAGGCATTTAACTTTGAAGCTTCGTTATAAGCATCTTCACCGAAGTAGGGGTATGGAATGAGCAAGAAGTAAGTGTAGATCACCTCCACAGAAGGAGGCATATACCGATGTTTTTATCCACATGACGTTTCAATGCTAATTCTTTTGTTTTCCAGTCAAAATGCATTATTTCAGAAGTTTGGGTTAAATATATCGGCCCAAACTTGTATAGCTGTTGTATGGTTAGTTCACTACTTAACTTATGCTGCTGAATGATTCAGTAATGCTATTGAATGATTCAGTTGTGCAATTAAATGATTCAGCTGTGATATTGAATGATTCAGCTGTTCTATTGAATGACTAAGCTGTCATATTGAGTGATTCAACTGTCCTATTGAATGATTCAAATGTCCTATTGAATGATTCAAATGTCCTATTGAATGATTCAAATGTCCTATTGAATCATTCAACTGTCCTATTGAATGATTCAAATGTCCTATTGAATGATTCAAATGTCCTATTGAATGATTCAACTGTCCTATTGAATGATTCAAATGTCCTATTGAATGATTCAAATGTCCTATTGAATGATTCAAATGTCCTATTGAATGATTCTGTTTTGCGTTTGAATGTTATTTTTTCAGAGTTATTTTTAGTAGGCATAGTGTGTCAAAAATTATGGTTTTTTGCTAATTGTACGCCAAATTTGCAACGGAGAGGCGCAGTTTCGCATCATTGCACGTGAAAATTGAAACAAGAGTCTTAAGTGATTTTGATGGCTAAGGTTACACTACTTCTGTTTTTTAAGAAGAAGCGTAACGTTGCTCCAATTTTATCAGGGTACGAAATAACTTTGTTATTTTGATGGCTTACGATAGCCAATAGTATAGAGTTTTCTCAATTTTACACTTTGTGATTTTAAGATTTGTATAAGAGTATAATATTTTCTGAATTTTTTATGCAAAATATAGGAACATATGAATTAATTAAATTAAACTTTGTAACCACTCGGAAATCTCGTCACCAGCATTCTGCCAAATAGAACGTTTAGTTATAAAATTGTTATTTTAATATTTTTTATGATTTGTCGTGTAATGCCCGCCCACGATGAGGGAGAACGGTCCTATCCTCCACCACGTGTGAAATGAATATTGGAAAGGTGTTCAGTAACTGAGCACGAGTGTGTACATGGGCCAATGTGGAATCCGATCGAGATTCAAAGTTCTTGGTTCAGCACTGCGTTTCAAGGAAGTGTACATTTTGTATTGTTTTTAAGTGAGTCTTGTCTATACGATGACTGTATTAAAATGTACATATTGCGTATAATATGTAATCTACGATTCTCATGTACTTCATTTGCTGACAATACATGTAGCCTATATTTGTTAAAGAGAAACAAATTGATGTGTACATTTCAAAGCAAGAGTCTTTTTGTAAATTATTGTAGCGTCATCGCTACTAAGTTGGCCTTACATATACCGTGTCCTGAAAATTAGAGAACCCGAAATGGTGTCAGAAGTCGGTCAAAAATTATCAGATTGGTCCGAAATTTTAAACACAACAACTTCGGCCATGTTAACATCTATTTGCAAATTTGTAGGAAAATAAGAGCCATTTTGAAGAAACCATGCGTGTTTGAAAAAAACTTCTGAAAAAATAAAGTTTCCAACATTAGCAACTGTTGCGTGGGTATATCGATGCACACAGTCAAGTGGCAAACAAGCAGTTCAGAAATTTGATCAGAGCTGATATTCATAGTGTCCTCGTTGTTCACGCACACATGAAAGAAGACGTGGTACTATCCGCTTGACTGTTAGATATGATGTGTACTGTGCACATCTCTAATGAAGGAGAGTGTTTATCACATTTGCGTTCGTGACGTTAATCACTCGTCGACTCTTAACGTGACCGCACACCTTTCGGTAAAAATGTAGGTAGTTCACCGTGGCGTTCGTTTGAGAAAATAGACAAGGGACCGCCAGGTGTACGCGCTGTCGAACAAACGAACGACAGCCGCCGTCGTTAAGGTCACTGTGACAAAAAGAATGCTGCGTGCAGCATTCGTCGCTAGGCGATGATGACGTCAGGTCTGCGCGCTAAGACAAACGACCGCAAGCAGTCGGCGGCTCGACGAGTTCTCTGCGGACTACTGTCCTTAACGACAAAACTTCCTTCGTTTTGACCGATAGCTGTGCGGGCACTTTTATGCTTAAGAGCTAGCAGCTGTTTGATCGCAAAATCATGGTTCGATCAATCAAACGGCGACGTCCCAGTATTCTGTCGTATGTACTTGAACAAGAAGAACACTGAACATCAGCTCGGCCGTGACTGAATTTTTGAAGTGCTTGCTTGTAGAAGCACGAGACGCAACAAGCAATGTTGAAAACTTTCGTTTGTCGCTACTGTATTTCAAATGAGCATAATTTTGACGAAATAACTCACATTTGTCTACAGATTTGCTAATTGATTTAATATGGCTACAGTTGAGTTGCAACGTGTCAGTGAATTTAGCATATAATTACCATAAATCAGATCAATAATAATTATAGCTGCAGACGCACAGGGCACCAAAGATGGGAGTCATGATTAATCCCCAATCAGACCCAAAGAATGAAAATTTTCCTAGGTTAGATCCAACTCCAAGGGGATTCCTCTCCTAAAATGAGATATAGCTCCTCAACTTTTGGATATTTTTATAACCTTTCTTTACGTTCATCTTCATATTATAATGTTTTTGCTATATAATTTAATTTATTCGGTATCAATTGCAACCCTTTTTTAGTGAATTGCAACAATTCCTTGATCGTCTGCAAATCGAATGTCTTTCAACTGATAGCCTCCCACTTAGAATTAACAGAGAAAAAACGATTTGAAAACTCGCAGGTGAAGAAGAAAAAGAAGATTGACAGCATTGTAGGACATTGTTGTAGGACAGACCAAAATAGGTCGAAAAGCTATCTAGTTATCTAGCTATCTAGTTATCTAGCTATCTAGTTATCTAGTTACTATGGTTACTATGGGACAGACTACAGAGTTTAGGACAGATCTGCTTTTCAATGCCCAAGCCTCATTGTCCTAAAATAATAATAATAATAATAATAATAAATTGCAAGTTTTAAATTTTGGCCACATTAGCATAAACACAACTAACTTTAACGTGATGCATGAAACTTCTTTTGAAGCCCACAAAGCCAAACTTGCAAAGTTTCTGGAACACGTTTGACCCATCCTGTACATTGTATGTTATATGTATGTACATGTACAATTCTTTTGCAGATTCTTGGTTACGACAAGTGTTGTAATGTAATAATGTGTGAAATTACTAACTTCACATAACATGAAAAGCAGCTAATCAGTTATTATTTCGCAGTAAAATTAAAGTAAGTATCATAAATCTCTTCAACCTAAGTATTGTAAGCAATAAAACAAAAGAAAGAAGTTCTGTTAGAAGATAGAATAAAAATCTGAACAGATGGGAGCAAGATGGCCATCAGACAGAAGTCTTTGTTATTGTTTTGCCCCAAAGTATAATTCCTGATGGTTGATTGCGCCGGTTATGAATTGAGCTCATTTTCAGTCTGATCGTCAAACAGCGTTCGGATAGATTAAATCGCGGGCGATCCCTGCAGATATACAACGTATTTGAAAAGTATCGTCTTTCTATATATCAGGTAAATTTTAAACATGATTCACGATTGATAAGAATGCTAGAAATACACTTGTTGCCGTACTAGGAAAGAGTCAAAGTAGTGGGGAGATGAAATTCTAGCGTCACGTTACCTAACACTGACTTAAAATTTTAATCCGGATTCTGATGCTCGCTGCACACGGCTTTCTCGTTACAATTTGAGTGTGCGTAAACTCGCCAAGTACGCCGAACTACAGGATTATGCGCCGAAGTACGCCGGAGTACGGTAACATTGGCAAGCTTACTCCGAAGTACGGCACTACTCCGAAGTACGGCAGTCATATATAGGCATATACTTCAAGAGGTTCACCCCTGGCAGCCTCACCAACGATAAGTTCCCTATCTCCGACAATAGGTCTCTGACAATCTGTGTATCGTATTCAAGATACGACTTTTACCATTACGAAAGCTGGAAATCGCGTAACCTATACGAAGCTGACGAAGGGACGCGTGAAACCATAAAGTAAACTTCTCGACGCGCGCAACTACACGTGAGTGGCACGAACACACAGGTAGTAGTTACCTGTTGTCGGAGATAGGTGACTTACCATTGATGAGACTGCCAGAGGTGAACTACTTCGAGATACGACGTCAAACAGCTATATGATAAAAGCCTATGATAAAAGTATAGTTGCACGATTAGCCTGGCTTCTTTTATTCTGAAATATTTCCGAACAGAACTATTTTATTTTGACATGACGTCATACTCCAGTGATAGCCTGAAGTACTTCGGTGCCCTACCCTGTACTTCATTGCCCCACCCTGTACTTCATTGCCCCACCCTGTACTTCATCGCCCGAATGCGATAACGCTGCTTTAAAAGAATACTGATGCTTAAGTTTTAAGTAGATTGTATATATTCATGCAGGAAGAGTGTGTTTGACGTCACAGGATCGCAGTGTCTTTTTAACTGAAACGACTGCACACGGACTCATCATGTGCAAGTGTTGCGCATCCCAGGTGAACAATTGCTCGTTCAATAATGCGCTGCTCTTTTAGTGATGTAACCAAAATAGAAACCTTAATCACGGCGCATCAGCTATGTACATTGTACAGTTATATTGTCATTGCAAAATGTTAAGCATTTTTGTATGTTAATTAAACAGGATTTGTATTTTAGGCACTTGGATTTCTTTCAACATTAAGGGCTGGTTTTTCCAACACGGATAATGGTGGTTCAGGATTTAGCCTGTGCAGAGTGGTGGGTTAAATCCTGAATCACCATTAAATCCGTGTTGGAAAAACCGGCCCTAAGAGTTCTACTACAGAGTGAGTTAAAAAAAATAATCCCTTAGCGATATCGCGATAACTCAGTAAAAATTCGAAATATTGATTTCATATTTTTAGGAATTGGAGAGGAGATAATTTGCAACTGGACTGCCAAATTTCATATGAAAAAATTTTTTACTTCAAAAGTTACGACTGTTTTAGAAAAAAGTTTAAAATATCAAGTTAACTAATGCTCTAAAGCTTGCTTAGCCTGATTATTTTGCCTGTATCTGGCCTGCACCTGTTTCAGCGTGCAGAGCATGAAAGAATAGACTACTCGAAGTGTCCTCGCCTTCAAACCTCGTCCTCAAAACGTTTTCAGTCCCATTTTCCTCCTGCACAAGATTTGTCATTTTAGACCTGCCCAACTTGCGCGTTAACGAAACTGCTTCCAGCGCTTGGGCCGCAGTGAGGTGCAGCACGTGAACATGGCCTACTAGGCTATCGATATCTCAGGCACACGACGTCATGAATATGCGTTCTAGCACGAGTACAAGGATTAGTTGACATGAAATTGAGGGCAGAAGACATTTTTTGAACTAAATTTTACTGCATAAATTATTATTTTTTGACTTAAATTGGCTCATTAAATTGATTTTTTGAACTTTTTGTGCAAACATTCGTAACTTTGAACTAAAATATATTTTCAAATGAAATTTGGTGGTCTTGTCGCAAATTATCTCAGCTACAATCCTTGCAAATATGAAACAAAAATGCTAATTTTTGACTGAGTTATCGCAATATCGCTAGGGGATTTTTTTTTTGGACTGACTTTGTCGATTTTAGTGCTCAAGCTGTTAGAATTTATTTTCTCTTCTTATTTTACACGGAATGGCCTCTTGCTTCAATTCTGAATGTTATATTTGATAGTAGATAAATTATTGTATATTGTACCAAAAAAAGTGTAAAAAGAGAAGAAAATAAATTAAAAGAATTCTATTTAGAAAGTTCTGTCTATCAAAAGTTCTAGAAATTTGGTACGGTAAGTTCCAGAGCAGTGTGATGTTGTGCTGCAGCTGCTCTTTAGCTGCACAGTTGCTGCCGCTGACTGCTGCTGTGCAGCTGCTGTGTGCTGTTGCTGTGCTGCAGCTGCAGATTGCAGCAGCTGTCTGCAGCTGCTGTGCTGCAGTGGCTGTGTGCTGCTGCACAGCTGCTGTGCTGCTGCTGTGCTGCAGCAGCTGTCTGCAGCTGCTGTGCTGCTGCGTGATGTCTGCTGTGCTGCAGGGGCTGTGTGCTGCTGTGCAGCTGCTGTGCTACAGCTAGCTGCTGTGTGCTGCTGCTGTGCAGCTGCTCTGCTGCTGTGGTCCGGAGCCGTGTGGCCTGTGCTGCTCGTGCCTGCCGGCGCTCAAGCAGTCCCTCAGCACGCGCCTCATGTACACGGTCTACCTGCTCATCGCCGTGCTCGTGTCCTGCGCCATGCTCACCACCGACCTGCAGCACCTGCTCGCCGCTCATGTACGCACTGCTCACTCACTCGCTCACTCACTCACCCAGTAACTTATCCAGTCACTCACTCACACACCCAGTCACTCAGCTGATCGTGCTCGTGTTCTGCGCCATGCTCACTACCGACCTCCAACACCTTCTCGCCGCATATATATGACACACCTCCCACTCACACGTCTTCTCGCTCACTCACTCGCTCACTTACTCATTCACTAATTCATTCACTCCTCCACTCTCTCACTCACGCTCTGCAGTGAGATGTTCCTGCAGACATGTTAGTGCTATGTGTGCAGTGAATACTGCAGATGTGTTGTTGCAGGCTTGCAGCATATTCTGTGCTGCAGGTATGTTAGTAGAGCAGTGCGTGCTGTGCTGTAGATTGCCGCTGCTGTGCGTGTCGTGCTGCAGATATGCTATGCAGCACTTGCTGTGCGGCAGATGCGCTGCTGCTGCGCTTGCTGCTGAAGCTATGTTGATGCTGCTGCGTGTGCTGTGCTGTGGATACGTTAGTGCTGCTGCGTGTGCTTGCTGCAGCTATGTTGTTGCTGCGCTGCTGTGCTGCAGATCCCTCACTACAACACGACGTGTGTGCTGCTGGCAGCGGGCGAGGACTGCAGTCGTCTGGTCGGCTACATCGCTGTCTACAAGATCTGCTTCACCATGGTCCTCTTCCACGTCGGCCTTGCCATCCTCACCTTCTGTGTTGCTGACGGCAACGGGTGTCGCGCAGGCGTGCACAATGGGTGCGTAGTGAATGCACAACGTGTGCATAGCGAGTGCATGATGGGTGCGTAGTGAATGCACAATGTGTGCGTAGTGAGTGCACAACGGGTGTGTAGCAAGTGCACAACGGGTGCGTAGTGAGTGCACAACGGGTGTGCAGTAAGTTTTGGATAGTATTTTAGAGGGTGTGTAGTGGGTGTGTGGTGTGTAGTATTTTAGATCTGGGCTGTATTTTGCTTAGTAGGTCGCCCGATACATTAGTATTATAACTTAATATTAATTTGATAACATCACTAGCTGGGGCACTCATGATGCTCGAGTCTGAAGGGGCTGTCAGGGGCATCATGGGGCATTAGGGGACCCAGAGGAAGCCCCAGAATCCATTAGGGGCCTCATCAGGGCCAATTAAAAACCTCCATCAGCATCATTTAGAACTCTGGCATCCAAACTCATTTATTCCCCTTCAGGTTGTTTTTTTTCAGCCGCCCCCTGGTGCCCCTTTGGGGCCCATGGCCCGAATTTTTTTCGGATTGCTGCTATGAGCCAACATTTAATTCTATTCGTCTGTGAGAGAGAGTTGAAGGAAGACGACCCCTGCAGGCTGGGGAACAAAGAATTGGCTTGCAGCCCAGAGCACCCCGGGCGAGATATAAAAGGCAGCTAGAGAGGGGCGAATGGTTCTATTCGGGCTCCCTTGCACAGAACCGGTCTGTATATAGTCTTTGTGCTTCACAAGGTCCCTAAAATACAAAAAACAAAACAAACAAAGAAACAAAACAAACGAAAGAAGACGTGACAGGAATTTTTGAAGCAAGGCACGTCTGAACTGACTCGAATGAGCCCTGAGAGGGATAGCGCATTGAGAAGCACCATGACTCTGTCAAGTATAGGATAAAAATAATAATTTTGGTCCTGTTGTCGCATCCTACTCTTGTTGTGAGCACACTGTTTAAGTGGATGTGTGTGAATGGATGAGTGAGTGATAGATTGTAATGGTCATAAATTTTGTTTCTCCAGCTACTGGCTGCTGAAGACTCTCGCACTGATTGGAATGTGCATTGGAGCCTTCTTCCTCCCGAGGGATGATCTATTCACAATGAGTAAGTCATCGAATGTGGGACTCCTCTTTAGAGAGTGATGCAGGGACGAGACTTTGTCCCCGTCCCCACCCCGCAATGCCTCTTTGTCCCCAGCCCATCCCTGCAGTCTTCAACTCAATCCCCAGCCCCATCCTCACAGCATGACAAAAGGCTGTCTTCATCCCCGCACCATCCCTGCAAAAGCTGTCCCCATCCCCACCCCATCCCCGCAATTATGCGGTCTAAATTTTTTTTTAAGAGCAAAATAAGGCATCAAATACACCATATTTGTATGGCATTCACTATCAGGATCATCGCTATTAGTCAATAGTTAAAAAATTGAACGTTTAATTAAGTTAGCACTTCATCTTTTAAGATTATAAAAAAAATAATTATTAGGTCTAGGAAATGATCTTTTATAGGACTACCGCTACTGCGGTAGCAGAAAACTATTCACTATGGTCCCCATGCTGTCCCCATCATGCTGGTCCCCACTACCGCGGTAGTCTCGCAGAATTTCCAACTTTTATCCCCACTACCGCGGTAAATACCGCGGTCGGGAATACCGTGTCCCTCTACTCATCTTGTACACCGTGAATGGAAAAAAAACTAACCTCTAGAATTACTGCAATAATTTGTGCAATAATTAGTAAATTTTAACCAAAACACTAAAAAACTTCAGTTTAATGGCTAGGAGTTGCATATTTAACATTTGTTAGTTATAATGTGTGTTTAAAATGTCCTCCTTTGATCTCAACACGCGCACCAAGACACACTCGCCACTGACTCAATATTTCTTGCAGTACGCGGCCTATCGCTGCCCGCTTGACGCCAGCATGAACCAGTTGTGTCAATCTTATGCAGAATGACGTTTTGTGCACCAAGTTTTCACCCTTTATCAGGAAAGTGAGCGGATGAGCGAGAAAATTATTGAAGGAATAAATGAATGGGTTGATGAGTGGATAGAGAGATGGATAGGTGTGTGAGGGGATGAGTGTGTGGATGAGTAAGTAGATGAGCGAGCGAGTGAGGCAGTGGATGAAGAGAGTGGATGAGTGAGTGGACGAGTATGAGTAGGTGTGAGTGGATGAGTGTGAGTGGATGAGTGAGTGGTGGAGTAAGTTTGGGTGGATGTGTGAGTGGATGAGTAGGTAAGTGTTTGAGTGAGTGAGTGGATGAATGAATAGTAGATGAATGAGTGGGTGAGTGAATGAATGAATGTGAGGCTGAGTGAGTGAATGAATGAGTGGGTGAGTGAATTGTGGATCAGTTAGCGAATTAGTGAATGAGAGGATGAGTGATTAGATGAGTGAGTGGATGGGTCAGTGAGTGAGCGAGCGAGTGTACGAGTGAGTGAGTGAATGAGTGAGTTTATGAGAGTGAGTGAATGAGCGAGTGGATAGTGAATGAGTGAGTTTATGAGCGAGCGAGTGTATGAGCGAGTTGATGGGTGAGTGGCAGTGTGTGCTGTGCTGCAGGCTGGATGTACATAGGCATGGTGGGTGGAGTGCTCTTCATCATCTTCCAGCTCATCCTGCTCGTCGACTTTGCTCATCGCTGGCACAGCAGATGGTCGTGCTCACGTTCTGCTTCACTTTTACTACTACTAATAATAATAATAATATTTGGCTTATAGTCCGTTTCGGTGTCGACAGATGTTATTTGA
>JAQIWG010007971.1:0-11833 GCA_034695025.1 Chamaedrilus cognettii | reverse complement strand
ATGCTAATACATATACGACTGACCGATACTTTAACCCTTATCACGTCAAGCGGTCTAAACCAACGGGGGTGGGGGGCTCCCTCTGCAAAACAACGGGATGGGGGGTTCGTAATGATAACAAAGAAAAACGTTCACCTTCTGCCCTTACATCATCTATCAGAGGAGGTGGGGTGGGGGGGTGGCTAGCCCCAGGGCCCCCCTAGATCCACCAGAGGTTGGGAGCTAATTTCGCGGCTATACGGACGCGCGCGATGAGTTGTAAATCGAGTTGCGACGGCGATTGGTGAGACCTCTAGCGCGACATGCGGTGTGCTTTATTCGGCTACTAAGGAGAATCACTAACAACCGTCAGAGCAATAAGTTGTGGCAACGAGAGAAAGCCGCGGGACAAATATCTGACGCTTATAATATAACAGTGCGAACAACAAGACTGCATGAGTATGGTTAGCACTGTAGCTTACCCAGTGGGTTGCATTATGCATGTACACCAGCACGGGACGATTCATTACCGTAAGTGACAAAGGTTCCGTGACAAAGCGCTGTGGCCGAGTGGTCTAAGTCGCGGACCACGGAATACGAGCGCGATAGCGCGTCGGTTCGAATCCCGGTGTCACGCACGACGTGACGTCATCATTCGGTTCGTGCGCGACGGTGCGGTGGTTCCAATAAAAAATATAGATTTTTCTAAGATTCTTTTAAGTCAATCTTAATACTAAGATTAAGAATATAATAAGAAGGATTAAGAATATCATAAAATCGCGTTCTGAATGAGGCCCCTGGACTCTAAAACTGCCAAATTTGGCACGCACTGTAGTACTGCACGGATTGGCATGGTAAATCTTAAAATTTGCGGCGGGGGGGGGGATGTAGCTATTGTCCTGTCGATAACAAACAAGCGGAGAAGGGAGGGTCCGCACACAAATTTTAGAGGTCATTCTCAACAGTGGGTGTCGATTTCTCGAACCGTTCTTAACAATGATTCTCCATTTTGTATTCTTTTCTGAACAGTTCTTCTTTATTTATACCCCAAACAAAATCTAACACACATTTTTGCACCCCCCAGGGGGTCAATCGCTGGGGAGTGTGCCCAACCAGAACTTAAGGCTTAAACCCCCTCCAGGAGAATATGAGAAATTTCCTGGATTGGGGTGAGATTTCAGATTTCAGTACACGTAGTAATTACAGCGCACGCCAAGGACTGGCTAGATGGAAGGCGTACACGTAATTCACTCAACCGCAAAGGAAAGCGTCTGCGAGCTTCCATGAATAAGGGCCCGCGTTTCAGACTACTCTGGTCGTAATAATTAAGTGAAGGCCAAGGTCAGGCGAGATAGAAGACGCGTCATTGGCGCGTATCTCCGAGCGCTAATCCTCTGAGTGGCGTCCCGTGTAAGCCTCGGGCATCACACTTCCTCTTATCGACTTCTTGACAAACCATCGCGTCCCTTCACACCACTTCTCGAGCGTCAGAATGTATTGTGTGCGCACGGTAATTGGAAATTAGCAACAAAAGTTTGAGCAAAGGGAGTTCTTCCAAAGCAGCATGAAAGCTGTATAGCTAAAAAATTGGCCGAAGAATTTTTTTTAAAATATTATGTATAAGTAGTCTGTCGATTTTTATTATACATAGGCCTAACCTTTATTTCACGTACAATCTCAAATAAATGTTACGTATCATACGCTAATAATAAATTGCACTTGCCTCACAATTGCTGCTTCGTAGCAATTATAAAGCCGATTGATACTTTGATTTTTCTTGCAGGTTATTAGAAACTTGCACGAAAGTGATACGTGATTTCGTGAAATTCGAATCTTGTCCAGAATTGAACCGCAGTTTATTTGTAGTAAAACTCACAAGGGTCGTAGGCAGAGGGGGAGGCTACAATGTCAAATATAACTAATCTTCAGAGTACTCACGAGGATGACGTCAAAAAAACTTACCAAACTGCTTCTGGCGTTTAAGAGGATGACGTCACTCACAAGTTGGCGGCGACAGCGAGCAATAAGTTGCAAATTTTGATGATGCTGTCACAGATATGTGTAAGAGCTACGTCACGCTGGAATGGTGTGAACCTAACGGAGCGAAGGGCCTACGCGACTGCTCCGTTGCCTCCTGCGTCCACTATAGTCTGTAGGTCCATCCAAACCGCTGCTTCTGCTGATGCTGCTATTGCTGCTGCTGCTGTTGTTGCTGCTGCTGCAGTTGCTACTGCTGTTTTTGTCGTTGCTGCTGCTGCTGCTGCTGCTGCTGCTGTGAAAACAGTAGACTGCTGCTGGGGACAGCCTACTGGTGATGAAACCGATGCCTCATGCTCTACTTGCTGTCACGGTGTCGTCCTATACGCCGTTGCAATGTTAGTTTGATGCACAATGGGTTCGATTTGCACTCCGCTGTAGAATTCCTAGCATACAAAGTAGTTCAAAAGAAATCATTCAAGTGGATTTTTTGGAATTCATAACGTTGGTGATAATGTTGATTAAGAGATCATAAGATAGTAACGGAGATCGAACGCACAGCCTACTGTATGTACACCGCCGTGGACGTATTTTTGTTTATCTCTATGAAGTGAATCCTACTGTGTATGACATTTTTTGCGTTTGACTGCCTTGAAAAGTGTCCAACGGTTGATACATTTTGTTCTTGGTTATTGTGTACTTTTGTATTGTGTTGACGCCAAGTCGACAACCGCGAATAAAACATTTATATAAATCTCGCCGTGCTGCTGGAAAATCCGCACGTGATTCAATCAACCAAAATACTTGATTTCGTTTCAACTCCAGCTCTCTCAACTAGCCTAGGCGTTGAATAGCGGTAGATCCAATTCTAACGCAATAGCCCGTAACTCCTATAACGAGCAGTTATTTAGAGGGCGCGTGGCTGCAGTGCCAGCCCTGTGGAGGGCGCGCCACGGGCCTCAGGCCTCGCGAGCCGCTGCAACCCCCACGGCAAGGGCGGATCCAAGTGGGGGGGGGGGGGGGCGGGGGGGGGGGGCGATTGCCCCCTCCCCAGAGCTCTGCTGAGGGGCGGAAAGGGGCGATCGCCCCCTTCCCCAGAAATCTAAATTTGTAATGCAGTGGAGGGGTAATGGGGGAAATCTCCTCCCCGCCCGGAGCCTCGCTCCTTGTACAGCGTCGCCCCCCAGAATGTCTGTTGGGAGGCGGAAAGGGGCAAATGGGAGAGAAATTGATTGAGGATAGTCTTGGAGGCGAAAAAGGTCTGTGAGCACCCTCCACCCACGCGCCCCCTCCACCCCCCCCCCCCGCTCACGAGTTCTGCATGGAAAGAAAAAATTGAGGTTTTTAGCAGAGCTCAAGACAATTATAAATCCAAAATCGCCCCCCCAACCAGGATGACGGGCTGGATCTGCCCCTGCCCTAAGGGCCCCACCTCGACAATTACCCGCGGCGCGGAGCAAGGGGGCTTACGCGCGGTCAGAATTTATTTCGTGGTTTCATTTCCGGTTAATGTCGGTGATCGGGCGGCAAGGCGGCAAGGCATTTTTATGTGCCACTTACCACGCTTGCACCCTGCGCACTACAGCGGCGCACCAGGGGCTGATGCTAATTTATTTTTGTGGGGGGGGGGGGGCACGAGGAGGCCACAAAATGTGTGGGTAGACTGCAGTTTTTCGACGTCACGACTGCGATAGAATATTTTCTTTGATACTTTTAGTTCTAGCACCTCTTCCATTGGTCTTGCTGCATTATAGTGACGCGAAATGACGAAAAACACTTTAGAATAGCGCCATCTTGCTAATACATTTTAACTAAAATATCGATCTACGGGTCGAAACTCATTGTCCACGCATTTTTCATGACACGCGCCCTCACATCTTCAACTTTAGCCTCTAACCTAGACCGACGATAACATCATATTTTAACTGGGAAGGCCAGCCCAAAAAATTGAGAGGCCACAACCACCCAAATTCTACCTTTCCATTATATTTCCAATACATGAAAATTTGACATTTGGCCTAACTTCACATTTTGGAGAAGCCAATCTATTCTATTCTGGTGGGGACACGGAGGAGGCCAGGGGCCTGTTTCTCAAAGTATCTTATGCAAATTTTTGTCCTAAAAAGTTCTTTAATTTTTTTTAGCTTTTTTAAATTTTAAACTTTGCACCCCCGCAGCGCCAGTGGCGGCCATTATGATAAACCAAATTTTGACGTTATGGCGGTCGGCGGTTGGATAAAAAAAATTCAAATCTTTTTAGGATTAAGCTTAGTCTTAAAGTTAGGGAAGTTCTGAGAAACAGGCCCCTGATCTCAAATTGGGAAGGCCCGGCCTCATTTTGCCTCCACGACGCGTCGTAGAACCCCTACTGACGGTGCCGGCGCTCATCCCGGTCTCACGAGAACAACTACCTCGCAATCATTATCGACTGTCGGCTATAGCGAAAAGCGCGAGAATCCCTCTCAAATAAGCTAACGGCACGATGTGACCCGGATGATCTAAATAGATTTTGATTCAGAGAGCCATGATTAAAGGTCATAGAGCATAGATAATAAATACGCTACGTTATTCAAATGATGAATAACGAAATAAGATCGAAACAAATCGTGGATGGTTCGCAATGAATTTAGTTAGATGAGAATTGTTAGATTTAGAAAGGTAGCCTATACATAAGACCTGTTTAAGGCCATTCTTGTCATTGCATGCGGTATTTGTTTATATGCGAATTTTATGAAATCACTGACATTACAGTTTTAGTTTAGTACATTTTTTATTTACTGTACGGTACCGTTATTTTTAGTTACATTTGAGTTTACAGTGCATTTAGTGAGAATATTCCATGCTTCTAATGACAAAATGAAGCCTAGTAGACAAAACCCTGTCTGGGTCAAAACGGGTCTAGCACCAATGGTTGCTTATATTCTCGCTTCGTTTCAATAATTTTTTTATCCTACGCCGCTCGACTTCGGCATTATGCGCATTATCTTCCACTTGCCCTTTGACCTCACTCCCCTCAGGGCTCTAGCTAAATTAATCTGCGCACCACCTCTGCTATAATCTGCTGAAAATGCGGAAAGGCGTCGGCTCTATGAGCATTTGATATCTTTGTGTGCCGCACTTGAACCTTTTAAAATTCCATTTATTTGTACAGACGCCTTTATTCCATGATGATGGAATCGCGATCACGGATCGAATTATAACTGCAATTAGCCTACGCTTTGAAACGTTTTTCTTATGAACATTACTAATGACAGTGACGCTTTCGAATATAATTTTAAATTGATATTAGGACCACATTTACAGCACAATAAATATTCACAATCAATCAATCAACGCATGACGGCGGTCACGGGGGACAGCAGGGAGACCGCCTACCTCAAGCAGCGGCTCTCCATCGCCATCCAAAGAGGGAACCCTCTATCCATACGGGGCACCCCCACCCTGAACGCGCCAGTGGACTGATAGCCTCAGTCAGTGGACTATCTTTAGCATCTAGCCTGTGAACTGATAGCCCACCGCATCATTGTTCTTTAAGTCTTTTATGGTAACAATATTTTTATCTTTATTTAGGCATCGCATAGGTTTTATTTCTTGTATGTTTTATTGCTATTGATTAGATGTAATTAAAATAGATTGTGATTGTTAATTAATTTTAAATTAATAAATTAATGCTAATAATATTTTTTATAGTTAATTAATTCATTATTAAGGCAAAGAATCCATTATTGCATCGCTAAAAAATCAAATCAATCAATCAATATCGGACTACTTAAGAGTATCTAGCGCCATGAGGCCCATAACACGACCTAAGTCATCACACGGGCGCTTTGCAGTCACACATACCCATTCTAGCAGTTCAAGCTACTGTCACAAACAGCGAGATAAACAATTCGAGTACTAGGCACATTTTATAATATTGTTTTATTTTGCTATACATAGCATGAGCGTAAGCTATAGCTTAACGTGGACCCAACGTATAATTGCAATGCTATACGCGTGTAATGATGAAAAAAATCAAAAATTTATTAGTTATCTTGCCGAGCGCTGATCTTATTCGTTCTTCATTCGTCCTTTTTGTTGACATTTAAGAGCTTATATCCGGAGCGTTCACTCCCATCGGGAACCACAATCGATAGGAGCGTCGTCCCCTTGGACACGGATCGGATCGCTTCCGACTGTGACGATAGGCTCTCAAGCGTCAATCAGAGACGGTCATTGAGCGCAAAACGTTCGAGCCAAAACCAAAAATCAATTTGCAACCGTGTTCAATTTGACTCCGAACTGTAGCGGGGTATGGCCCGTTGTAAACAGCATATTGATTGCACAGGACTACAATAATAAATGCGTTCTGTAATACAAACGGATCATTCTTACTAGTTCTTTTTCATTTTGTGCATATTAAAAAAGAAGCGTTACAAAATTTGGAATGGGAAAGAGAGCAAGGACAAGAGCAGAGATGAGAGCAGAGACGAGAGCAGAGACGAGAGCAGAGACGAGACCAGAGATGAGTGCAGAGACGAGAGCAGAGATGAGAGCAGAGATGAGACCAGAGATGAGAGCAGAGATGAGAGCAGAGACGAGAGCAGAGATGAGAGCAGAGACGAGAGCAGAGATGAGAGCAGAGATGAGAGCAGCGAGGGATGACGTCACAACGCTGCGAGGGTCTTAAAGACTTAGGCTACCGTTCGCTATGCAATCAAATGAATTTGTTAAAAACCCAACCCCAGCCTCCTCCCTATCCTCAAACCCTATCCCTAACATACACCCTAAAATTAGCCCTAAAACGAACACTAAGCCTAACCCTAACCTAATCCATACTCTAATCCTAACCGTTGAAAAGACACATAAATCACATTTTGATCAGATTTCTCAGAACCTCTCACCAGTTAAGCATCACGTTCAGTTGCACATCTAGGTGCAAATGTTTCAAAGCGGGGATGGGTTAGAGTTGGTGCTAGGATGGACTGTGGACCCAGGGGAGCGGACCCACCGACCGAGGCGGAGGCGATAGTGGCATCGATAATGAGGCGGAGTCTTTGGTCGGAAAGAATGAGCGTCAAGATCGTCGCTCGGGAGAAAGCGCTTTGGTGTGCGGGGGAGGCCTCCAGGGGCGTCTACTCACGCGAGACCCTGCAGTCTCGTGAAGGTATTATACTTCGTGACGCGGAAACTAACTGCTCAGAACCAGTGATGCACTGCTATCAATATATCACTAGATTTAGGGTTATCTCAACTATTCAGGGATCTGATTTTTAGCTCAATCCCCAGACATATGGGGATATTTTTTTTCACGAAATGACAAATTTTGTAATGGGAGCTGGGTATATTGTTGTTAAAATCTGTGATCTAGGGATATTTTTGACTGAGATACCCAGAATATAGGGATATTCCATTTTGGTTCAATGGTATCGCTGCTCAAAACCGTGACGACTGGGGTAGTAGTATAGTGATACTGATATATTGTATCCAGGTTGGAGTTGAAGGATCGTGTGTACCAGCAAAAAGACTATTACTGTCCAAAGTATTCCCCCCCCTTCTTCTTTTACGACTCGCCCAAAGACTCTGGACTGCGGATCTATTCTCGTCTTATCCAGGTCCGCAGGGGTTGCACAGTTCTATTAGCTCAGATACATCATTATACTTAATTTTTTTTTTTTTTTACTATAATTATATATTCTTTCATTAATGCAGCCAGCACAGTTCACGACACGCACAGTTCTTGCAAATGTAAACTCATCTTGAACTTATTAAAGGCGTAGGCAGGCCTACTTGCATCGAACTCGAGTTTCGCGCTGCGCTGCGTCGCGCTGTACGCCGCGCGTTGCGCCACGCTATCGAGCATGCGAGTACACGTACATGTACAATTGTACAGAAATTACGGTTGCATTGCGCTGCATTTAACACGTAAACCAACGAAAGTGAGCTGAGTATAATTTTTTTTTCAATTCTACGATTTACGTATATGCGTACACTGCGCTTGTAGTGCATCAAAAATATGTCGTGCAAACGGAGATGATAAAACATCACGTGCTTGAATAGTAGATGCGGGGCACAGAAATCGATCGCCTAGAGTGCGCATGCATTAGCTGCACAATTCTGCAAAAAGAAGAATCTTTTTACCAAAAGCAGAAGTTGATTTCAATTATGGGTAATCGTTGTTAATTATTGTGATTGGATATGAAAGGATCATGACCTTGTCGATCAATTGTTGACGGTTGGTAATTGGTTTGATCCGCGGGCCAAGCCCCGCCCCCATTATCTCCATACGTACCTTAATATACAGAATGTAGTGACCCCCTTTGGTGCGGGGGCACATGGCTTGTGACTTTATGCGGCCATTTGTCACTGACTTCAATCAATATGTTTGTTCTGCCATCGTGCGTCGTAAATCACATTGTCAAATCAATGTGAGACATGTAGCACAACAAAAGAAAAGTGAAAAGATTCGTTGTTGTGGGTGTGACGAGGGTGTGCCACCATTTGTCATAGAGATAAAATGTTGATGATTGTGACACTGCGTGCCTCCATTTTTTGTGCTCAGTTTATAGAGAAACTAGCTGAAAAAGGATCAATTAAAAAAAAATTGAAGTGAATGTACATGTAGAGGAGCTATAGATGTAATAATTAATAGATAATTATTAACGATGTGTGTAATTATCTTTCTGTGGGTACATCATCATTATAGGGCACTATGATCACTGCCATAAAACAACCACGATTGCATTGAACTCCCGTTTCGCCTGCAGAAAATGAGCCCGCAGCAACGCCATGTTTCTTTACTCAGTCACATTACAGCAGACTGAGCAGACAAAGAAAATATTTGGCTCAATCTGTGTAGTTCTTCTACATGTATCTCTTGAAGTTTTGGGTAACCTACATGCACAGTGTAGGCTACAGCATATAGACGTTATTATCTTGAGGTACGATGCAGAACCTACATTGTACTTAAAACTCCGAGCCTACTGTCTAATTCAATGATGAATGCAGATTTTTATCCTGGGGACGGTGGGTGATTAGGCTACTTGGGTTTCTCATGTTTGCTCTGCTTTCTCAGGTTTTCTCTGTTTTCTCAGAGGTGAAATGAAGTAAAACCCTCAATACCATCATTATTAGAGATCAAATCTTTCTAAGGATTGGGGGTTTTGCTCCGACCCCCTCCACCCCCCCGCCCCGCCCCCCCCCCCCCCGTGAATCCGCCACTGATTTAATTCTCATGACCATCGACCTACAGTTGCGGACTATTTTCATCCACGATATGAATGACCCACGGCGGACTCGTAAAACTGGGATCCTAAGCTTGTAGTTTATTCTCTTGCCCATTTTATGAACATTCTGTGGGTGCAATCCTAGAGAGCATCGCACGTTGATTATCGGAGTAAATTGAAATAATCGCCGTAACGGTTCTAAATGCGACTGATAACGATGATTAGATTTCCTGCTTCAATTCGCACCTCCTTTATCGGAGAGACATTTACCGCTCCAAGTTTTCGGATAGATGTAGATGTAGGCCTAGTTCTGTTTGGGTAATGAGAATCTATGCTACCGAAGTGGTAAGATTAACTGTGATTCTGCGAAAATGGCTTTGTTAACAGCTAGCCCAATGTTCGGCTATACCAGGCACTGTAGTATAATTTTGGTACATTTAAAAAATAAAATGAATCTTCATAGTTTAACAAAATAATAATCAAGAGTGATTGAAACGTTGGCCTTAAACGTTACTATCATTAGGCCTGTTCCAGAACATGGCTAATAAATCCAACATACTATATTAAGAAAGTCAAAAGGCAAGGCAGACTTGGACTAATATTTTATCAAAGCTTGTTTCAATACCTCTAAGCGAAGCCAGTGTAATATAGGTTGGAACTTAGGTCGAATTCCTACGTCTAGGCTACGTAATGTTAGAGCTAATTTAGAGCAACAAGGGTCTAATCACATACATGAACAGCGAGAGCGGTGAGGAATACCTGTATAATATTATGATGAAACCCGTTTGTAAATGCTGAGTCATTGTGAGCGCGGACCAGGACCAGGCTCATTGAGGATTGAGGATGAGAGTTGAGAGTCGAGGCTGAGAGTTGAGGATGAGAGTTGAGAGTTGAGGATGAGATTTGAGAGTTGAGGATGGGAGATGAGAGTTGAGGCTGAGAGTTAAGGATGAGAGTTGAGGATGAGAGTTGAGAGTTGAGGATGAGAGTTGAGGATGAGAGTTGAGGATGAGAGTTGGGGATGAGAGTTGAGGATGAGAGTTGAGAGTTGAGAATGAGAGCTGAGGGTGAGAGATGAGAGTTGAGGCTGAGAGTTGAGGATGAGAGTTGAGGATGAGAGTTGAGAGTTGAAGATGAGAGTTGAGGGTGAGAGTTGAGGATGAGAGTTGAGGATGAGAGTTGAGGGTGAGAGTTGAGAGTTGAGGCTGAGTGTTGAGGATGAGTGTTGAGGATGAGAGATGGGAGTTGAGACTGAGAGTTGAGAGTTGAGGATGAGAGTTGAGGATGAGAGTTGAGGCTGAGAGTTGAGGATGAGAGTTGAGGCTGAGAGTTGAGGATGAGAGTTGAGAGTTGAGAATGAGAGTTGAGGGTGAGAGTTGAGAGTTGAGGATGAGAGTTGAGGCTGAGAGTTGAGGATGAGAGTTGAGGTTGAGAGTTGAGAGTTGAGGATATAATTGAGAGTTGAGGATGATAATTGAGAGTTGGGGATAGAGGATTTAATGGAGGATGTATTAACCAGTTGACGAAGACTGGCGGTTAACAAATATATAATAGATGCAGGGTGCAGTCGCTAGAAGCAGAAGCAGGCAGATTAGCATCCAGTGATGCATGAAACGAGTTCATTGTCTCATGTAAGTTTCGAGTTCACGTTTGAGTTCGGCGGCGCTGCGACATGCGAATATCGGCGGCGGCGGGTACAAAATACCGGCGGCGGCGGCGCGGCCGGCGCAGGGATCTACATGAATTACGCTAAACTGCTCCTCAGTATTTTATATAAAGCCTATGCGTGTTTTATATAAAACGTAGCCCATATTGCGCAATTTTAAAAGTAAATGAGAATTTGGTTTAAAGAGGAAACCAATCGCCTAAACGTAAAGTTCACGAACAATGCGGCACATTCTGTGAACAAATTGGAATGCAACACAGGGCCTACAGAGACGTTGTTACGGCAGAGTGTGTGAGACAAACGATGCTGCGTGATCCTAATTTCCAGACTGTCACTGCACCTTTGGCTGCAGGCTGCTGAAACTTATTCTACATGATCTTATCCCGCGAGCCATTGAATGAGTTGATTCCTGCTGGAAGCAAGCTCGGTTTCCAATTGCCCACCTCTCACCCCATTACGCAAGCGTCAATTGGACCCCGCCGCGGCGCTCGGGCCGATGCTATCGTCTCCGCTCTCGGAACACAAAAACGACGTAAAATTGCCTTGGAGAACAAACGCATCTAACGTGCTTTAGTAGCCGTATCACCCACCGTGTTGCATTTTTGTGTCTGGGAATAACACATAAATCGAACGTTCCAGACAGGACGTCTCAAGTTCGTGCCCTTTGCATCACAATTTAAATTGTTACATTTCTGCTCGATGGGCGAATCGATCGAGTGGTGGTTAATTTTGTTTTGTAGTTGATTGAGTTGGTAGTAAGTCTTAGAGTAAAAATCAATCGACAATGTTTTGCTCAAGATTTGCTTTTTTAGGAATAATAAAATAATTGGAGATGTGTCGTCAGGTTCTATGTAAACGTGCGAGACTCTTAGGCCTAAAGCCTATAGGGTCAAATAGCTTGCGCTGTCACACCATCAAATAGTAAACTTTTGACGATAAACGATTTACTATTTAGTTTGAGGTCACAGCAGCAGCTGTATGTAACAGCAGACGATCTGATTCGATT
>JAQIWG010007970.1:0-11836 GCA_034695025.1 Chamaedrilus cognettii | reverse complement strand
TTGACACTAATTGGTAGTCTGTAACATGTTGTTTGTGAATAAAAAATCAGTTTTATTGTTATTTTCTTGCTGTCCCTCTACTTTTGGCCAGTACTGTAGGTGCATGCGAAATTTAATACAAAATTATCCATGATATGACACCGCATGCATGCCGTGCACTATACAATGTACAGCCGGATGACCGCATGCGCGCCCTGGTACATGCGCTTACGTGAGTGATGTTAGCATTGTATACTTATGGGCTGTTGTTAATGAGGCCTCCGATCTTGTTTTAATTTTACCGTAATGTTATGCGAATGGCAAAAACCAGATATATAGAGAATCCGAGTACCGCAGTGCAAATGAATCATTTTTATTATTAATTTTTAAAAGATCTTTAGTAAAACACAAATTCTGTTTCCTGTTTTTCACATTATAAAAGAATTAACTAGATCTATCACTGGATAGCTGTTTCACCCAAGATTAACTTTTCCAACACTAAAGTCATAGTTAATATCTCCCAAGATGCAACATAAATATCCAAATCCGATGATCTAAGCTGGGCAACTGCTAAGACCCTAATCTTGACCTTCAAGAACAAGATGGCGGTGATTATAAACAACGTAATATAAACATTCATTCGCATTACTACTATATTTTATTTACTGTGACAATAGCTATCGACAAAATACAGATTAATTTCTAAGAATAATGCTCACAACACACGCAAAATGCAATTATTATCTTCAATAATCTCTTGAAAAGCGTTCAAATTCCGTTAACAAAACACTCTTGCATTCATACTTAGCCTAACAATTAATTCTTGCAATGAATCTAGAGAGAAGCAATAATCATTGTGGCGAATGATGACTCTTTTGGTAATTGAGCCTTCAACTTCACCAACAACTGCGTCACGATCACCCGTTTCTATATCATTCCCGGAGTCACTTCGCTTTCCCCAGCATCTGTTACGTGACACTCCTGTCAGATGAAATATTGATTTGGACGCCATGCCCTTCTAGCTTGAGATTGAGCCCCGGATCAAGTGATAGCCCCCGATCAGGTGATAGCTATCATGTGATAGTCCCGGAGATCAGCAGCTAGTGGAGAATGGCTGCTCTTCCATGTGGACTTACTAGGTCAAGATTTTGGCCCAGACCTGGACGATGTGACCTGGCCTACATTTGACAAACATGTCCTTCAGCTATTGCCCTGCAGAGTGCAGACGTCAGTTAACATAGGAAGATGGACTCGCTATATATTGTTAGACCCGCCTGTCCTACACAGTTATCGACAGCGATAGAACAACGAGCGTGCTTCAATTCATTTTCACTTTGACCCCTCTCACGATGACACTCCACCACCCCCTCCTCCTGTGAAAAAACGAGATATATGCCTAACTGATACATTTACTCTTGCTCTGCAATTCCAATTTCAACCCGGTTTTAGTGCAAGTTAAGCGTGCACTATACAGTTCTTATTTTGCAGGACTAAAATCAACCCTTGCATAGGAATGGCTAAATCGCAAACACTAGATTCGGGACACTTTAATAAAGTTTAGTGGCAGGACCAGCTATGCGGTTTGAAGGATTACGAGCTCACAAATCTGATTTGAAGCTCTTTTACCTCCCCTCCCCGCTCGCTCGCTACTTTCGCCAGTCACGTTGTAGCCCTGTGTACATTGGATTAGCCCCCAAATTTGGTTTTTCAGACCGCGACTGCCGGGTTTCACCGGCATTGCTGAAACAGTTTCGTCGTCTTTTGCTTCGAGTCTTTCCAGATGCCAGAGCGTGACGAAATCCGATTTGTTGACAGTTACGCTGAACGCGCAAAAACATCGGGCCTATGGAACAGCGTTCAGATAATCTACCTACTGCGTGTCATATGTCACATGCCTACATGTATGTCACATGCCACGAGCTAACAGCGAATACATAGTTTTTCAGAATTTGAGAAAATTGACAAATTCATTGAGGAATAAATTGACCGATGACTACTTCCTTGCATTGTTGGGACTTAAATTCTCAGCAATCAATGCCTGGAACTAAATACATTTAAGAGATCTGTTGCAATCAACGCTCCCATTTAAACCCAACATCGTGCCTAATTCCCAATATCTCAGCGCTGTCACCGGCTCAGCCCCTGGGAAGAGAGACCATGAAGGGGCTGGGCAGTATGAAGGGGCTGGGGCAGTACGAAGGGGCTGGGGCAGTAATCGACAGCGATTGACGTTCGTTTCTTGTCGGCGTCGCTTTGCGCCGACAAATGAATGATTAGCCGTCAGGGCCGGGTCATCCGCTTTCAGGGCCGGACCAGCCGCCGTCAGCGCCGGGCTAGCCGTGGCCGCCGCCGCAGCTCGAACCGCCCGTCAAGCAGCGTCTCGAGCCGCTGCAGCCTCCGCCCTTCAAAGGCGTCTCTGCACCTGCTCACCGCGGCACTGCCCGCGCACTGCGCGTTGAACGGAACAGTGCACGCGGGGCCTGGTATATCGCTGATATATGGAACCAGAGCCCCTACACAAAATTGCCATTAGCGCGCTTTCGGATTGTCTTTTTGGAATTCTTCGCAATTTACGAGCAAAACTTTGTTTAAAACTTTAAAACTCAAGAATGTTAAACTTTCAGAACTGTTAATGAAATTTAAATAGAAATTCCATTAACGTTTTAAGCTATTCGCTTAAATCATTAAATGGATGGACTTGATACTCTGCTCCATTGTTTGTATCAATCGGTTTGAGTAATCTGTAAAGAGATATGAGCAGGAAGGCAGAAAAACATATAATGCTAGCTACATTCATGGAACCAGTATAGTAAATAATAATGTTTGATACCAAGCATCTTCGCTTTGCTCAGGTTTTTGATAATGAAGGGTTTAGAGTCAGTTTCCGTGCCCCAAGACGTCTTTGGGGATCAAAACAACAAACTTGAATGAATTTCTTATTTAGCAGACTGGTGTTTCATGCCAATTCAGCAATTATGTTACATCGTGTGATCTCTGGATAGATTGCCTAAATTTGTCAAACTAAACTTGCCATCAGGCGACTTTGATAATCGAAGTGTCGATCTCAGAAAACCTAAGTTCCGTCATATTATTTATTGCATTTATGAAATCGTTATTGTATATTAAATCAGAAAGCAAAACGCAATTGCTTCAAAGATTCTTAATACCTCTTTGGTTTTGCTGCATTATAGTGAAGATAACAAAGGTTCCAAAATAACGATACGCTAGACTCGTCGAGTCTCGCTACGTGTCGAGGAGGAGGCTAGAGTGAATGCTTTGTTAAGCAAAGTCGCAAAGTGGCAAAGTGGTAAAGTCACTGTCGCAAAGTTGCTGTCGCTAAATCGCAAAGTCGCAGCCACAGAGTCGCAAAGTCGCAAAGTGCATTAGACGTTTTGGCAACTTCAAAAAGTGTCTTGCACTGTTTCCGGAAGTGTTTCAATTCGTTTGAAACGTGCAAGAAGTAGACTTGTACGGATAGTAATAGTCGGACACTTTTTCTAGTCCCAAGAGAAGAGGCGGCATCGGTAATATTTCTCGCAATTCTCGGACGGAATAGCTTTGCAACGGCCACGACAGATTACACTGACGCGGCAAATCGAAATGATTGTCGAAAGGCCTGCAGCTCTGCGGATGAACCTTAACACGTCTCAACATTAATCAAGGCTGATGGAAGAAGTGGTCGAAAGATTTATTCTGTTCCTTTCAAAAAACTTAACTTTTGTGATCAAGAATAATGCGTCCAATAAATTATTCGCGTCAATTTATACAATGATTTCACGCGGATTCCAGGGGAATGGAACGCCCTTCCGTATTCTTTGGCCCACCCCGTCTCACTTTCAAGAATGAATAACTGCTCAAAATGAATTAAACACTCTCAAAGTTTTGGTGCCGAAATGTTCATTCAAAAAATGTTCATTCGAAATGTTCAAAAATTCAAATGTTCACGGTCTACACAATCTCGGACATGAGCTTTGTACAAGCCGATTCCATTAAGCCGATCTGTGATAACTTCAATATGCTCGTGACAAATCAAGGAAGCCAATTATGCACATTTCACATGCGTTGCTTACGACGCCAGAGTAATAAGCGTGTTACGGGCAATAATTCCAACAACATCCCTGCACCTTGCCCCCTTTTTTCGAAAGGGTGCAAAACTCTCGAAATTCTTTCTATTTTCTCTCCGCGTACCGTTTTGTGGATACCGTAATCGTCCTTTTCAAACTAAGAACGTAAAGACCGCTAGATGATATTCAGATTTTTTCATCTATATGCGGCCAGGCGGTCCGAGAGAGTTGATACTCCACTGTAGTCCGGCTTCGCGTAGCTTATGCACACAGGCCCACTCGAATAGGTGAACCGATGTTACGGGAGCGGCGGCAGATAAGATTGTGTAGAGATTTGCATTGACGCGATTTATCGACGTCGATTGAACGTCCATCCGTCATCGATTTTGCGTCGAGATGAGGCTAAAGCGCTTGTTAATGGAGGAGAATGAAGAATATAGGCTATTGTGAACGGAACTATTAGGCTATTGGGTCGGCTTACGTTTTCATTAGGATTATCAAATTTCAGCTTTCCTTCGATTTAAGTTTGCCGTAAGTTAACATACCAAACGGTAAATGATTAAAAGCTATGTAAAAAAAACTTCCAACGCTTTTTGTTACGCTAAATATAAAACGATGCAAAAGAATACATATCATCATATAAATAAATTATTGGGAAGACAAAATACTCTGCAGATATGTCTAAAATAAATTACTGTACAAAACGCGTACAAAATTAATCCAAAATAACTGTAGCTCAATGTCCCGTGAAATACCACTACTGTGTATTTATAAAAACTAATAATTTAGCGTAATATCGTTGACCTTTCGTTTTCACGTCAATCTTCCAAAATATACAAAATATGACTGGGATAATTTTTGATGGATCGATTTGACTGAAGAGTGCATTAACAATAAACCCTTGTGCAGGACCTGTGCTGTGCCAAATAACTCGCTTCGCGAATAATGCGCTTAGCTGATAATTAGTGCCAAATGATTAGGCCTTAATAATTACCAGAATTTTATTTAATCAGGCCTACTCTTGATGGAGCTTCGGTCCGTTGGGCCTGTATAGTTTTGTCTTCTTGAGCATTTCGCCAAATTTGCTGGATCAGCAAATTAGGCTAAATGCTCATTTAGGCAAAGAAAACAAACTACACCATAAATACCACAACCGCAAAAATAACACCACAGCAGTGGTGTTTCACGAAACATTGAGCTACAGTTATTTTTGACTTTTGAATCAACTTTGAATCACGAAACTTTCAATTTGCACGTTAAACATAAAATTGAATGCTATAGCCGTAGGCCTACCGCGCGGCACTTTCGCTTTTTAAAACATGGCCGCGTCACTGCACACGCCGCGCATGCGCAGTGACGTCAATACCACTATGTCAATCCACACGACGACACGAGGTCGTCGGGGAACTATAATGTTTTGGGATGCCCATTAAGTCCGGTAGTACCAATAACTATCGTTATTTCGAATAATATGGACACATTAATACTTTGTGTATGCATAAATCTCCGCTGCATGACGTCACCAAGTAACGAACTGTGTTATTTCTTGAAGTAGATACTTGAGTGGTTGACACTACTTGACAGACTACGTGCGCAAAAGTCAAAACTCTTCCGGTCAACAAACTATACTGCCTTACGCTTTTTTGAGACTGCGTATATTAAACTTCTGATCACTAGACTCTGAATAGGAACTGCCTAGGCCTACGTCAATGATCTCTCACTGATCACGCATTAAAATTACAAACCCAGAAAGACGCATTCGCTTTTTGCGTTTCAAGAATATAATCTGTTAAAGAATTGGAAAAATCGAATGACAGATGTTGTCTTCTCGCTGCGGCGGACAGCGGCCTTTGACGTTACAGCGGCCTTTGACAGTAATATCGACTTGGCTGACGAGCTGCGCTCTCAAGTCCACAGCGCAGAGACAGCTGAGCGACGAGGCACTTGTGTGACTAGCAGAGAGATGAAGGAGGCTGGTTTCAGCTTCTCGTCATCTATTACAATCTCATGTGACAGAAAATGTGAACCTGTTAGATTAAAAGGAAGCACGTGCATATGAGATAGTAGAATAGGAGAAGAGCTTGAAATATAGCTGAAAGAAAGCTGCTAAATCAGTAGAATCCAATCTAAATCATTCTAATTGACATAGAGAGGCGATGTCAAAATAATTTATTAGACTTAAGGTAAACGAAATGCAACCCGCGATTAATAAAAAGCCTGCCGCAGAATTGTAAAAGAATTTCGAGTGAATATTTGAAGTTACAGTATGGGAATAATTATTCTATACATAGCGTGGGAGGCTTTAATCAATTGCAAGAAACCAAACTAATTAAATAAATACGGACATAGCTCTACTACTTTCAAAAGCGTTACTACCAACAACTAGACATTGGATGTCATGAAATAAATTTAAATTCAAGAAATAAATAGGCCAGACGCAATTTCTAGGAAATGTTGCATTAAGGCTAATTCAAAAAGACCAGACGCCAAGCGTTATAGCATTTAGTATACTTTGTAGTAACGAAAGACTTATGCAAACAATGTTCTATAAATACAAATATTTCACATTATTGTGCGATGTACCAATTCAGTGCAGTAGGCTACACTGGTATGTATAAATAAAAAAAATTCTCAGATGATTATCCCGTGTCAGATAATCATTTATTTTGCTTTGCGTCGGGAAGGGCATCCGGCAGTTAAAACCCAGCTCCTGCAGTCCTCACCAGGGCGCAAACGTCTAAACCCGGGCGAAAACATGGATATTAACAGAATAGACGACAAAAAGGAGGTTAGTAATTAAATCATCAGATGAGACAACAACAACCGACATATTGACAAATTACCATTTGCAAATCCGTAACTACAGCAGCAAAATTCAAAATTCAAAGACAAGTAATGACAAACTTTGTCTCCATCGATTTTGTTATAGTTTTTGACTATACTAATTTTTGGACAAATACGTTATGTTCTACTTTGGTTTGAGCCATTACTGTTTCCCCTACGACCCTGCATTGACGTGTTCTGTCTAGCGGACGTAAGCCCCGCCTTTAACCGGTTGCCCGACTCTGATATAGAGAATGATATGGAAAAGCATTTAGCGCCCCAACCCTTAACCGAAATTTAAAATTTCTCCCCTCCCCATCGCCCCCCTTAAACCAATTTCAAATTTTATCCCCTCCCGTTCCCCTCCCCGCAAAGATCGTTCCGCTCCCCTCCCCATTCCCCGCAATGTTAACACGGTTTCCAGCAATTATTTTGAATATAGATAGACGTAATTGTCCTTATTCTGAAGGGGGGGAGAGTCGGAGAATGTATGACCCTCCAATCTTTTTAAACAGCTGTTTGCATC
The DNA here is from genome assembly GCA_034695025.1 of Chamaedrilus cognettii. Classification (NCBI taxonomy): domain Eukaryota; kingdom Metazoa; phylum Annelida; class Clitellata; order Enchytraeida; family Enchytraeidae; genus Chamaedrilus; species Chamaedrilus cognettii. Next base: position 4,444 of record JAQIWG010007970.1, on the reverse strand, counting down.
AATCAATATTTGAATGTGCGTAATGCTAACTTCATTTACGTACAACTAAATTTTGGAACTTCATTTTGGACTTAACCAAATTTTCTTTTCGAACCCCCCCCCCCTACCAATATGGAAACCAGATTGACACCCGAGTAGACACACAGACACCACTATGGTGATCCTGCAGCTTCTAGCTTTCTGCCTGAAGGGGGACGGGGGAAGGGGGGGACGTTGAAAGAACGCATCGCTCGTTGTCGCTATAGATAAGACTGGCCTATCAAAATATCACACAGACATCCGCATATTTGATCGGAATACGCGTATTCTCGCATTCTCGGGATAAACATCTGGGAGCATCCCTGCATGGCGAAGATGCTCAATGATGCTTTAATGACTGTCTCTGCCGAGTGCCGAACATCCTGTCAGCGCCTCCCGCCGCGCCCTCTATAGACAACTGTGTCGACAGCGGCGATAAGGAGCCGCTAATTACTGCTGTGAACCTGTGAGCTGACCGCACACAGGGTATACGCCGAGAATGCTCCAGAGCCATTAGGCATAAGCTGATAACTGTCAAGATAAACTAAGTGATAACTGGGGTAGTCGAGCAAATCAACGACTCGGAAACAGATGGTTTTAGCTACATGACTGTCAGTGGGTCAAAACTGTAATCGGGCGTGCAGTAGAGATTGACATTGGAAGCTTCTGGCTCCCCTCCCCTTCCCCGTGATGTTATGAATTGATGGAAGCTGCAAAATAAACATCTAAATTCCTTTAATCATCCCGCGATTTTTACCGCAACTCCTTTCCCCATTTACCGCGGGAAACAATTGACGGCTGTCCCCGCCCCGCGGTAAAACCCGCTCCTTAAATGTTTTTCACTCGCTCCCCGTGGAATTTACCGCGATTTACCGCGGTTACCCACTGTTCTCCACCCCATGTCACTCTCTACTCTGATAATCTACTCGCATAACGAATGTCGGGTGACATTCGACGCTCCGCCGAGAGTGAAGCAGAATATTTGAGCGTCACTCGACAGGGTGGCAAGGGCGGGAAAACGACTAAACGATTCTCCTTACCGGGGAAAGGAGTAGAGGAACACCTTTGTACTTTGTACTACCCCTGATAAGACAAGATGTCTGTCTTCGGACAATTGTCTACGGAACACAGTCCATAGACAGGCATCTTCTCTGATCTTGTGAACTGGGGGGTATATTTCAGCCAAGACACATTGTCGTGCACTAGCAAGGTACATGTAACAGATTGTTCCCAACGCTGTTTAATAGACGGAATTGATTTTGAAATACCGTGAATCAACTGCACAAAATAGACTAATGAATTCATAGTTTGAAACCACATAATTTACGTCAAAGTTTATGACTGTAGTTAGTAGGCTTACTTAGATCCGGGGTTACAATCCCGCTCTAGCTATACAGAAAATTCAATTTCTCGGCTTGGTCAAGTTTTTTGACCAGGGTATGGATGTTTGACTGGTCTAGCTTCGTTTGTATCGCAAATCGGATACCAGCGGTAAGCGGTGGCAGTAAGTCCTTAAGAAATAGGCCTAGGCTCCTGATTATTAATCTAAAGCGTCAGCTAAATTGCGCAAAGGCGCGATTGATACCAGTCTTCGCACATGGCATACATGCATCAAGCAAGCAGGAATCACCAATTTAAGTTTTTGGCGGAAATGCTACGAATGGAATTGTTTGGAACAGTTCAATGATTAACACCATTGACTTCAAACCATCATTTGAAACCTCAACACAACCGAGTTTCTCAGAACTCGACTCTAAACAAAACAGTTCCTTCGGCATTTTACGACATGGTACGCAGTTTTCACAATAAAAGACTTGCGGTAGGTATCCCGTCTAACAACAAGACTCGCCGTTCGTCCAGCGTTGTTCCGTGGAACAATGTCGTGACAGCATGATCCGCGAGGGTAGTCTACAGGCGGAACAGTGCGGGAACAGAGAAAGGAGAGAAATATTGTACAGCTGGGCCGCTGACTGCCTGTGCGCGAGCCTGTCAGGCATTCGAATGGTAAGATTAAACTGCGATGAAAAGACGCGAGAACAGAATGATGGGAGGGGCTGTATGTTAACTGGCGGAATGCAGGAGGAATGTAAGGGGATAGGGTGAACGAATGCAGTGAAATGAGAGCTGAAGAGAAAGGAGAACGAGACCGATGTCGTTCTACGATGAGAGAGCAAAAAGAGATTTCAAGATTTCGTGCAGAGGTGTAAGCACAATGTTTGTGACTTCGTTACTCCACGCAACGTGCACATACATGTAACAATGTTATGAAAGCATATCTATTGTCATCATTACATCATATTCACTTCATATTATAAGTTAAACGATCGATTGGAACAGAAGCAATGCAGCAATGCTCCCTAGTGTTATCCTCAATGGTACGGATTAATTGAGTAAATACACATACCTGTACATATAGGTGAATGTACATGAATGTACGCGTATGGCAGATTTGCTGCAATTTGAGAAAAGTAAATGCAAGTTAGAGGCTACCGTATTGGTGGTAGGCATTGCATGGGCAATTGGGCATTTACAATGCACATCTACATTTCACCTACGTCAATAACTACTGAAAAGTATGCTGCTGCCAAAATTCACAAAATACCAAATTACTAATCAAAAGCATAATTTCTTGATACTGATGGTTAACTGGTAGCTATTGGTAGGATTCTTGAATTTTTGCAAGCATCCGACATTATCACATTGCCATGCAAGAAAAATCGCTGTATCAAAGTGGCTGGGCCGAGCGGCCAAACCCTAATCTGTCTCAGCCGTGTCTTCCTACGATACATCTGCAGCTAGAAACATGCAATAACAACACGCGAGGTCATTGGCGAGCAAAGTAGGTCAGCGTCAGGTCATGCCGGTCGGGTGAGGTCAGCGGGCGCCAATAGTATTACGAATATGCGTTGTGCAGCGACTGTATTGGCGCGTTCAAAGGCACTGGACTTCAGATCTATAGTGTGTGTGCCTGGAATTATTGTGCATTGTACGCGCCGCAAGCCGTTGAACTAAGAATTGACTCGCAGCACACAGCTCCCCGGGTGAGTCGTAAAAGGCGACAAAAGAAGGGGGAGCGGTTCTGTGCCGCTTACTTGCACAGAACCGGGCTGCATAATCGTCTTGGCAAGATACACTTTCCCTGAAGCTGCCTAAACTACAAAACACTGTTTAAAATGCATTGTGCAGCAGTGACTGGACCTTCTTGTTTATGTGCATGTATGGGCCTTCTTGTATATGTGAATGTATGTCATGCAAACCTAGTTAGCAGAGCAACTGTAGATATGTAATCAATTGTATATGCTGGCCATGACAGACACGGACGGATTCAGGCCCGGGTCCGACACAGATCCGTCGACGATTCAACGCATCAAAACCGCGTCTGACTGCTATATACATTTCGGTAGGAGACAGACGAAAACTGAATAAGTTCCAGGAACTGATCCAGGAGCTGAAAAAATCGGGTTTAATTTCAATGCGTGAGCAGACATGTCAATTCGCGCGTTGATTATTTCTTACAGCCATCGCCGAATGAAATGTATACGATACAGCGCAGTAACAATCAATACTTGGGGTTACTCCAGACAAGGCTCCGTCCCCGGCTCGCACAAAGGGTAAAATTATACCACGTAACCGGATAACTAAGAGCTGCAGCTTTCTGCCACTGCGTTGCAGCAACTGCAGCCAGTGTTCTCACTTTCCAAGCAATTCCTCTATTTGCGAGCAATCGAGGGTCTGATCTAGCAGCACAGTGTCGCTGACGGCTGATCCTAGAAGAAATAGCACCAGCCGATTTAGCGAGCAATAATATATTATCAAGCACTGAGCAATTTCCGAGCAATCGAGCAATTTTACCGAGCAATTTAGGGATTTAGAGCAAAATGGTCAAGGTCAAGTAAGAAAACTTGCTGCACCAGCCCGAACTGAGGGGGGCAGCAATAGTGCATCAGGCAGGCTGCAGCCTGCCTGATGCACTGTCTTGAAATTTTTTGTATGAATGTATGCACGTAATTGAATTTGTAGACATTTCCAAAAAATTAAAATTCTCATTAGGGAGTTTTTTGTGTGCCGACTAAGAGATGTACTGTAAGGATTTGACTCTTTTAACAAATGGGCACAAGGGGTTCTCAAAGTGCTGTCCGCCTGCCAAAAATTGGCCCTCGAAGACCTTCTATGTGGCCCGTTGAAGTGTTGCTAAAAGAGCCACTTTCGCCCGCGGAACCCCTGCAAAAGGGCCACTGTGGCCCGCGGCGATGGTACGCTTGGCATTGGTACATTTATTGTGTTGGAGCATAAAGCAGTGTTAAATTGAGTAGACTTAAAACCGAATTGTTAAGATTTGTAGGCCAAATTTGGAAACGGGAAGGGGTAGCAGAAATGAATAACTGACAATGACTGTTGCGAAAGTTTTTTTTATTTGTATCAGCGG
>JAQIWG010007969.1:0-11837 GCA_034695025.1 Chamaedrilus cognettii | reverse complement strand
CCAGAGTCGTTGTTGTTTTTATACCCTAGACTATGCCTCTCCCAACACAACCTTTCCGTACATCTAACTTTACTAAGCAATCGAAAAAAATGCATATCTTTCTTTATCATACGCAGGAGACCTCTACGCCGCCACATATCAAATAAACGCGTAGCCCTACTTCTCGTTAACTCATTTTTAGCGTATCCCTACGCCTACCCCTTTGGAATTTGGCATAGGCCTACAGTTTTCCAAAAACCTCTATTTTGGCGTACTACGCCTCCTAAGCTTAACCATAAATATTAGCGATTGAATTGTATAACATAGATGTCTGACTAAAGTAGCATCGACAGTAATGTAGGCCTGCAATGTATTTTGACATTTTTTTGTTAAAAATTTTACCAGGGCATTAGTGCAACAAGTCGAAAGAAATTCGTGTCAGAATCTAACATCTCTCAGCAGTCTCAAGATGACGTAGCTTGCTGCAACGTTATTGACCTATGCCAATTTGGCTGACGATTTGTCTTGGAACGATAAGAGTTCCCAGGTGAGATTCTGTCGCGGCTCAATGCCAGAGGTTGCTAAAAGCCTATACGATGCGACGTTTCAGTAACGTTGGATTCTTAAAGTTTTTCTGAACAAATTCCAGGTTATAGTGGCCGGCATTGTTTTGGGTACTGAAAATCAGACTAAACCTTGAATTTAGGCAAAAAGAGAAAGAAAAATGTCGCTTTAGGCTTTCGGTGACGAGCGAATAGAACCATGACGGAGCGAGAGAGGGGGTTGGGAGGTGGTTGTCGTTGCTCATCATGAATTGATTTGATGTGCAATTTTTGTGAAAATTTTGAGTGATAGTCACCTGAACGCAAATGTAGCCTACAACAATTTCAAAAAAGATAGAATGTTCGTCTACTACAGCATTAATTACATTGTCTGTTCTTCCGCAGTGATCATCAAAAACATATTGTGACATTATTTTTATTGAAAGTTACGTATACACAAAATTGTTAACATCTTGATTTGCTTCTTTACCAAACAGGCGACAAAACTTTAAAGCCGCTTGCGATCTTAACTCACCCTGTGTGATCATCAAAAACATATTGTGACATTATTTTTATTGAAAGTTACTATACACAAAATTGTTAACATCTTGATTTGCTTCTTTACCAAACAGGCGACAAAACTTTAAAGCCGCTTGCGATCTTAACTCACCCTGTGTTCTTCTATAGATCTATTTGGATTGTATCTGCAAACGCATTGTTAAATTGTAATGTAGCGCTAATTCGAATATAACGCTATCATCAGCTATGATTGCAGAAATGCGCTCCTTGATATTAAAGCCTTCAGCGGTTGATTCATGTTCCATTGGCCTCGCAGCATGATTAGCAGCTGTAGCCCGATCGGAAGCAACCTACATGTACGTTACATGATACACTATATTACATGGATGTTTATCACGCAGTTGTACCCGGACAAACAGACCCAGTTGTGCATGTACATTTAGTCTCTCTCTCCCCCGTCCTCCACCCCGCAGAAACAATTCCTTACTACCTCATTGGTTTTTGCTGCATTATAGCGAAGAAAAATTATGAGAAAGGCTTCAAAATAACGTCAAGCCAGACAGACTCATCGAGGTTCGCTGCGTGTTGAGGAGGAGGCTGGAGTGGATGCTTTGTTAAGCAAAGTCTTAAAGTCTCGAAGTCTCAAAGTCTCAAAGTCGCAAAGTGCAGTTGAACTAAAATATCCGGGTAGCGGTTAAGCAAACTACGCAGCGCGCGCATGTAACCAACATTTTTCACATACGCGTGCCACGCCTGCAATATCTTTTGTACAATCAATGAAATTAGAGCAAAATTCTTATTGAAGTAAAATTTAAATAACATCATTTTAAAATGAATATGTCATAGAATTATTCATACTAGTTCGTTATGGTAATTCACATAATATCCTTTCTGTTAATATTTTTCCGTACGACATCTTACGCAGATTGATTTAAATTACTTCCTCGCATTATCTTTAACAAGACATCAACATTCCTGCTCTAACTATAAGATACTAATACAGGTTTTCTTTCATTGAGCAGCAATTTGCATACATTTACGCTTTGTTATTGTCATCCAAAATTTATCTCTTAACCTTGTTCACAACCCCAGAAACTAAATAGCCTAGAGCTTTCGCATCCCAGCCACTTGCCATAGCTTCACAGAAGAGTGGATCCAGCACTTAGCAATGGAGGAGAAATGACCAGAATAAGAGACTATGAAACTGCTGCTCAGAGAAGCTGACGAGTGAAGGGAATGCTCGGGAGGGGGAGGGGGGTGGATGCGCGGGTGCCAAAAATTATTTTCGATTGTTTGTGTCTTAGCGGTGCTTTTTTCAGAGTTTGACCAGCTTCCATAACAATTATAATTAACCAAACAAGAAGAGGTGGGGACTTTTATTCACTTTTAACTCTTTTATGGGAAAAAAACTTTGACCAGACTAGGGCGCATGTTTGCATGCCCCTCCCCATGCATGGATCAAGCGTTCACACTGTAAACCGTGCACGCAGGCAACCGCAGACAGCGAAGGCAGGCAGCAGGCTGTGGGCGCGGGACATTAATCGTGCCTCGCGTTCCTCGCTTAATTACGCCGCGGCGCTCCAATCAACGGCGAATTACGAGCGTGGCTTAGTGTGACGGAACGACATCCATTTCTTGCCTCACTACGGTGTGACGGTACGACATCCATTTCGGAATGATATTCTGTGTTCTTGCCTCACTACGGTATGATCGAAAAACATCCATTTCTTGCCTAACTACGGTGTGACGGAACGGCATCCAATTCTTACCTCACTACGTTTGACGGAACCGCATCCATTTCTTGCCTCACCACAGTGTGACGGAACGGCATCCATTTCTTGCCTCACTACGGTGTGACGGAACGGCATCCATTTCTTGCCTCACTACGGTGTGACGGAACGGCATCCATTTCTTGCCTCACTACGGTGTGACGGAACGGCATCCATTTCTTGCCTCACTACAATGTGATCGAATAAAATAACTTTGTAGCGGTGCAACAGGAGTGAACGATTCGATAGGCCTACTCATCTTACTTAAAAACATATGCGATTGCGTTTTATCATGAGTTAGTAGCGTTTTCGCGCCAATATTGTCGGAATAGAATCCTTGTTCATCTCGCTTCAGTATGATCTCAATGACATCATGAGACCTATTCCCTTATTTCAGTGGATAATAATGCTGTTCTATAGGAAACAAACGGACAAGAATACTTCATAGGAATACCGCTATGCACTTCATAACACCAGTTATTTTCTTACTGGTTTAAATAAATGAATTCTTTCGATTTTGGATTTCAGCAGCATGCCTATGGTTTGGTGCAATTGACATTCATTCACGAGCTCTTGTGAAAACAACTTTCCTTGCTGTTGGTCCAAGTTTATTTCACGTTGGTTGATAATACCCCTGCGAATATCCTACGCAAGCATTAAGCTGATATAAGCTGGGGATCTTGAATGGTCGCTAGTTTGATGGCCCGATGCGGCGCCTGCTCATCCATTACACTGACTCTCGAGCGAGCTGCAATGACCCTGACACAGATTGGACTCGATGACTGTCGGTCTATTCGTGGCATGGAGGGTCAACCGGAGCAAAGCCATTCTGCGCAATGTCTCCCCCTCGACGGACAAAGCGATCCTAGACATAAGATGAAGGAAGAACAAAGAAGGCAATTTTTTTTCTCCGCAAATATTTTTATTATTCCCCTTATAGTCAAGGTGCGCGGATTAAAACCTGCCCTAAGACCTTTCCACTGGGATCATTGATCTTCACAGGCTAACGCAACGAAACACGAGTAGATGTTGTACACTGTTATTATCTGGCATCACCAAATATAAAAAATTAGTATTTGCTTCATCAGCATCATCAGAAATTACGTGAGCTACAGAGTTTCTTTTGAACTATCACTTCCTATTCGTAACCAGAAACACGCAGATATCGATCTGTTTCGTTATTAAATTCCCCTCAGTTTTTCAGCAGATAAAAGTTCTGACATTTTATTCATTTACTACGTCAACTAGTTACTGTAAGCATATTCGTGCTTGCCAATTTCCCTAATCCGTGAGTTTCTTGCTCTTCGGTGCCATCGTTTTTTTGACAGAATTTAGAGTGACGTTATGATAAATGTATATCCATCATTGCGTTGCTAGCATTTTTGCCAGGTACTCTTATTAAAGAAAACTTGAAGTTTAGCCGTCATTAAAAAATTAGCATCAAACCGTATATTTCGTATCTGTCCATGTCGGCTTTTGTTTCTGCTTCAGCCTTAATTTTTCCCGTGAAGGCTGTTGTTGCCGTGCACGGCAGTTTCCAATGACCGCTGCTGTTTCTGTTGCAGTTTCCGATGACCGCGTTGCTCAGCTGGCCAGTGGCGGCCAGTGCGACGCCAAGACCTACGTCCAGTTCACCCACCTCTGCTCCGTCTACAACTTCCTCCCGGGGGTCGACTTCTGCTGCTGCTCCGTTCCCTCGCCTCTCAGCCCCGCCTCTTTGCCTTCCAGCCCCGTTCAGCTCGCCTCCCTTGGCCCTGCCTCACACCATCATCATGTCGTGGCCACGCCTACTGCGCTCTGCTGCCGTTACCATCAAAACTGGAATCACTTCCGATGCCTCGACACCGAGGATGCAGTGCCCCAGCCGTATGTGCATTAGTATTTTGGTTCATCGGTGACTTTTTCTTTCGTTTGGGTTGAGGGATCAACAACTCTGCGCGCAGGATATAGGGAACACAATGAGTCGATGTTAGCGTTCGGATCATTTCCGATACCGCAAAACTTCAGCTTTGAGTCCTGTTTTGATTGTATTCTGCTTCTGGGTCACTACATTTAAACTTCAGCTTACTCTATGACAACTATGTCCACTGATCGCTCACTTGCAATCCCGTTAATTCATCTTCGGTACGCGTAGACATATGCCTCTGGTGCTCCTATTGAAGCATGTGGGCAGCTTTGTATGTTGTTCAGCACTTCGTGTCGGACTCGTCGACATTTTGTTACATGATCTGGTACCGGTCTGCAATTCATTGAGTTACCCAATCGTGACTAGCAGCGGTGGCTCGTGATTCAATCAGCTCATGAATATCGGCGCTCAGCGCAGGGGCTCTCAAGCATAATGACGTCATCTTACACCGAAGTCAGACGATGCCTTTAAAATCCTTGCTTTTCAACTTCGTGAATTTAAATATAAGTGTTTCAAAAGCAAAGTAAAAGAGGATAGAAAGTCGCCTAATCGCGGCATACGACGCTATTAAACCTGTGCATAGAATGTCGCAATAGGCTGCGTTATGATTACGTGCGCGTTACTGCCTAATGTTACATTCTACACGTTACGCCGCAGGGCGGGTAACGACACGGAGCTGCTGGAGCGGTTCGCCCAGCTCAATGTGCCCCTCGAGGCCCTCCTGCCTGCCCTTCTTGGCCTCGCCGGACTGGGCGTCTGCTGCCTCACCTGCTGCGCCAAGCTCGCGCCGTCCTCCTGCCGCAGCGGTAGCGGCGTCAAGGAGGCTCGTTCCAACGCCGTCATTAACAGTTAGTTAGTGTACATTAGTGTTAGTTAGTGCGCCTGCAGAAGTAGCTGCCCCGTGCACATACCACGCGGACGTTAGAATGTAACTTTGACGATCTTGACCAAGGATAAGCAAAACCTAACCATAACCTATCCACAAGCCTAACTCAGCCCGAACCCTAACTTGCTACCCTAACTGGGCTAGATTGGGCATTTTTTCACCTACCCCAAATTTAGAAAATATATATTTATAGCGCGTATGAGTTTCATTATACAGGAGTGGTCCTGGTATGTGCACAGGGCTGCTACTTCTACAGCCACTTTTGTTAGTTAGCGTCTTAGTATGTATTATATGTCCGTAGCGTCATTTCGTAAGGTAAGCTGTATTCAGTTATCGTTCATAGACCGGCAAACTCTAGACGTCACTGCTTGATTCTCAGTGAGTTTAATCAGGCTCGGAGATTCATAACTGGCTAGAAGCGCCTAGAGTCCCAAGCGCGATTGCAAAAAGCAACTAAAGCCTCTCTTCCGTAACCACCTGCCTCTCTGCGCCCCGTGCGTCATTCGAGGCAATATTAGTACCAGAGGGCACCTTCGTCTGCACTATTGATGCAGTCTGGCCAGCCCAATCCCACCCCCATTGCTGTGGTTTAGACCCCCCGGTTACTTAAGGAAGAGAGTACATGTACGCCCAAGCGTCCCCGGATAATCTCTACAAGGCATATCTCACGATTTGCTTATGTGGTTATGGAATATAAGATTTGTAAAAAAAATGGGCACTGGCGTCTACAACAATTAACCAGTTTGCTGATTTGCTATTTTATGTGCATTCGCAAGATGGCGCTATTTTCATACTTTTTGGAGCTCTACATGCAGTAAAGTGGAGTGAACCTGCAAGGGGGTTAACAACATGTTTCTGAACTACTCGGTTTCGAACTGCGATTTGAATTAGCCTACGGTGCAACAAAATTAAAGGCAGGATTACATGCAACCGGGAATGGTGAACAATCTGTCAATGTACAATTCCGACAAGAACAATATTACATAAGACCGATTTCATCCAGAGGGCGTGGTACAGTGTGCGACGATTGAAAAATTGTGACCTTTGTCACACTCATCAAACGTGGTATTGCATAGATTATGTAGATATTGTATCAAGTAAACACAACTACATGTACTTGCTCTCCTATGTAGAGCGAAATTCAAGACAGATTGAGGTATGACGTGTATACACGTAATCTTAAAGAAATAATCGGTCCCTGAGTGAGAACTTTCATTACAGTCAAAAATTATGATCAATTGCAGCTGCAGCTACAAATTGCGACAATGATAATAAAGTATTATGATTATACGTTGTGTGTCATACAGCTGCAGCGGACGAGACGTTATCGGAGAAATTACCTATCAACCACGCCTTAGGGGGAGGAGACTACCGATACCACTTGACTGAATCAAGCCCAGCCTCCAGACACGCCTCCTGTGCCAAGCTTTGGCCCAACTCTCAAATCTCGACCTTCCTCGTTCCAACTCGTGATCAAACTTACAGAACATTTGGATCTGTCATTCCATCAGCACCATCACTCAGTGAGATCGATCCTCACAAGGACACAGAAGGGGTTCGAGACTCCTGCTGCTTGGTTGAAGAAAAATCCTTTGATGGTATAGATAAATATCACACTAAAGTTATTGCCAACTATCACTCGGTTTCGAACTGCGATTTGCATTTCAGTGCAGCGGAATTAAGGCACGATTACAAGCAACAAGGGATGGTGAACCACCTGTCAGTGTACAAAAAAAATTCTGACAAGAAAAATGTTTTGCCCATGTTCTACATGAGACCGGATTCAGGTTGTGGTACATTGCGCGATGAGACGGTTATTGCAAATTTCTGTGCTCTATCACCTTCATTAAACGGTCTTGGTGGGACAAAGAATTTCAAGAGTTGCAACGTGGTTCATTTACAGAACTGTAATGCTGCTGATCATCCAGTGGGTCAAAATTGCCAAAAGAAAGAGGAAACGGTGGTGTGCAGTAAAAAAATAATTGCAATGCCTGGTTTTCCGCAGGACATCGAACCAAAGGACAAAACATTTTGTGATAATCAAGCAAAGTGTGAAGTTTTCTGCGACAGACGTGCAAAATACTACGCGATATGCGGCTTGCACAGCTCGTGTGCACCGCGCAATACAGTTCAGTGCAATGCGAGAAAATGTGCAATTACAAAGTGCAGCGTATCAAACACTGAAGGCAACTGCGAAATGGGCATTTCTGTGTCACGTGATCCTTCGCAATCTGGTCTATATAATATTCCTTCAGTCAACTTGAAAGCAGATTCTACCTCAAAGTTGGATTTGATATTTCACGATACAAGCGACATGCCTCGAATAATCCACAAACGCCCAGCTGGAACTCTTAACTCACTCCAAGAAGAAAACAGTGCCCTCAACGACGATCAACAAAAATCACACACTACATGTTCGTCCGCGACATCGGATGATGCCAATTTCTTTGGTTGTACCCAATGTTTTCAGAAATTTACAGAAATCCAAGATCTGGGGATGAATCCGAACAGGGATGCTGAACAGTGTTCCCATCAAATGCATGACGCCGGGCCTGATGGATTTGGGCCAGCCCGTGAGCAAGCCTTGCCAGCGGGTCATAAAAGCACCAGAGATCAAGATCAGGGATATGCTTCCCATGTAACCTGGCTTCCAGATCGAAACACAGAAACGCGGACAAAATTCAGTTCAAATCATCTTCCGCGGGCAAGATTCGACGTCGTCGAACCCTCGGGGGTTTCTAATTGCCCTTCACGGGGTGAGATAGGCCGGGATGGCAGCTTAGAACATCCGATATCGTTTGTAAACGCAGATTGCCGGCTTGATCCTTCACTGGACCTCACATCGTCTTACTACCAACGTGTCGCTTACAGTTCCCCTTCTTACACAGAAGGCGAACGGTTCAATGCTCGAGAGCAGTTTTCCTACTTCCGCTACTCCGCGAACAACAGCTAATTAATTCACGAATTTACTATTTATTTCGTGAATTAATCTTTTTTCACTTTCGATTTACGTTTTTTATTTCTCTTTTTCTTTTTTGAATTTTTTTTTCCCACGCGCGATTTTTTTTAGACTGAAGCCCGCTCAAAATTTTTGGGACGTGTTTCAGCAAATTTCCGAACTTTTTTTTCTTGGTTTTACGGTTTTTTCCCGCCCGCTGTTCGCATACTTTCTAGCTCTATCTCCTCTGAAACCGTAAAAGAAATAAATTTGGGTTCACACGTTGAAAGACTGATGAATAGGCCAAAATCATTCTCTCAGACCCTAAGGGGGCGCTACAAAAAATGGGCGAAAATGGTCGTCCTTTAGGGGGACTTCGAACATTTCAAAGCGACGCGGTCTCGATAAGGGTGTATATTTCGCTTAATAACGTTTTTATTTGAAGTCTGATTTGAAAAATACCGGAACATAAATTATAGCCCTTTTAAAGACTAATTCATCGGTGTATACCGCTGGTGGCTAAGTGGTTCATATCGGACTCGGGTTCGATTCCAAATTATAAAACATTTGTGAAGAAGCGCATTTTACTCAATAACTTTTTCATTTGAAGTCGAATTTTTTTTAAACTTGGATAAAAAGTAAAGGCCTTTCAGAGACAAATCCAACATATGTAACCAATATGAACCACTTAACCACACCGGTTAAGTGGTTCATATCGGACTCGGGTTTGATTCTAAGTGATTGAAAAAGGGAGGAAAACCCGATTTTACTCTAGTCGAAGTATTTGATATGGCATCATGCGTTTTCAATATGTTTCGTGAATGCACTGACGTCATGAGGACGTGTCATTGTTGTCTTGTTATATATTGCGTCTGGTTCTACTGCTGAGCTACCAATGGCAAGCCCTGGTGGCTCCGCGGTATGTTCACGGTTTACCGCCTGTCAAGCTGGAGACCCGGGTTCAATCCCCGGCGTCGTTGCTTGTTCAGACATTCATTTCTCCGGCTTGCCCAGTCCCAATGCCGAACAGGACTTTAAATGAAAGCCGGTGCATTTGTGAAATAAACTATCATGAATGACTCATCAAGGTTGAAATTAGGAAATTTATCATATGTACTTGTATTACTACAGATTCAAATGTCAGATGGCGGCAATAGCCTCGCCACTGCATCATAGAAACGCTAGCTTGAGTGCCGATCACATCCCACCAGTACTGGGACCTGGCTAAGCAGATCCAGAGTTAGCTGTGCTCCAAATGCTGACGTGGGTGTTATGGTTGATTCAGCAGATAGAGAGGCGCTTCACGAACTAAATGAATTAGAATGCCGCATCTCAAAAATGTCGAGGAGTGTACCGCGCTCTAGAAATGACCTTAGTCATTACACGGCGCTCCAAAAGTAGGCCTGGAAAAATAAATAAATAGATAAATAAAATTACTGGCATCCAAAGCTGGATGTGGGCATGGTTAGGCATGGCCACTGAACAGGGGCCAATCAATGAAGGGTATTCACCATCAGTCAAAAACTATGGCGATAACAGATGACGAGGATTACAGCAACGCGTGTCAGCGGTCAGCAGTATAAAATTACAATGATTAATGTTACAACGTACATGTATCTTTTTGCGCAACATTTAATAGTCAGAATTCTAATTATATTCCGTCGCGCTTATTTTATCTGCTTCCTTTGATGCGAATAACAGATCTATACACTACTATGTTACATGAATGAAGTAACATAACATGAGCAATCGGGCGCGATTGTTAGGATGCTAGACACACACGGTGGCCTAAGCGAGATCATTTGACTACATACTTAATTGTTTATATAACTTATTCTCTTAAATGTATACAGTGCTTAAGATTACAAAATCGGATAAAATGTGTGTTTATTACGAAACACAAATATACACACATAAGGAATTCATCATTTAATAAGCAAAGTATTGGTTTATGGCAATATATTAAATGCGCTTATTCAAAAAATAATTTATCACTATTGATGCATGTTTAAATTCCGTAACCAAAACCGGTCCCCAGACTTCTAAAACTGCTTCATGAAACAGTGTGAAACAACACACGTGTAGGCTACGCGTAAAACTGCTCCACACTCCGAAAAAATTACTTTCATGCCTGGCGTCGTTGTGGTTTTTGTTACCAGTGAGTTGGTCTTTCGTAGACTGAGCTTTCCAGGATTCTTATTGAAGATTAATGCTGACAATACCAGTAACGTACAAACCTGTTTGGTTTCTCTCAAGAATTCAATCAGTCAATGAAAATTCTAGGCTCTATGTAGGGAGAATTTTTGTAGTAGCCCTTGTACCAGAAGGAGATGATGTCCCATTGCGCCCGCGGATGGCCGTTGGCGGTGGTTCCACCTTAACCCATACCATGCTAGTGCCTGGCATGGGCGGATCCAGCCCGTCATCCTGGGGGGACAATTTTGGCCGATAAGTACAGTATTTTTCCTTTCTGTGCAGAACTCGCGAGCGGGGGCTGGAGGGGTATTAGCAGAATTTTTTTCTCTTTCCCTAACTATGTACTATATCCTTTTCATACTCTCTGAGGGGGGCGAGACTCTTAGACAGCTAAGCTCTGTGGGAGGGGGGGCGATTTCCCCTACTGCTTCCTCCACTGCATTACAAATTCCAATTTCTGGGGGGGGCGATCGCTCTTTTCCGCCCCCCAACAGAGCTTAGGGGGGGGGGCCAACGCCCCCATCGCTCCCCCAACCCGCGTGGATCCGCCACTGTTGCCTGGTGGGCATCGTAATAACACTTGTGACAAGTGAATTTAAACCAACTTTGCGAATTGATACACGAAGTCACAACTCACGACCCACCCATTGCCGTCGTGCGTGACACCGTCGCATTCGAACACCATCAAAATGTAGCATTCGTCATCGGAGGGCAACGATTTTCACTCGACAAAAACGCTTCTTCATACATCATCATAAATCGCCATAAATCAACCTGAAGGAAATTGGAAACTTGTGGAATTGAATTCCTATATCGGAATTATGATCCAAAAAATTAAATCGATGGTTTGTCTAAAACTGGCCCAAATCATCAGATGAATATAACATCGTAAACTATTCGATAACCGGCACAGAAAACGAATCGGCCTACCGCTTATCAGATGAAAGGCCGCATTTTGTGCGTACCTTGTATGTAATCTCCTAGTCATTTCAAAAGATCGCCATCACTTTAACGAACGACATCATATTTATGCGTATGCAGGTGACTGAACTCAAACAATTTCACGCGCGGGGCAACAGTGAAGACACGCTCTGTCTGTTGT
>JAQIWG010007968.1:0-11838 GCA_034695025.1 Chamaedrilus cognettii | reverse complement strand
CCTCCTAATTCTTCCTTCCATAACTCGCTTCAACACTTTCATTGCATGCTCTAGCAACTTTATCCCTCTGTACGATCTACAGTCCAATGCTTTATATATATTCACCATCCAACTCCTCGTTCAATTATCCGGTATCTTCCCTTCCCTCACAACTGCATTACATAGATCAGTCATCCACTGTTTTCTTTCTCCCCAGCAGCCTTTGGCATTTCTGAGACAATGCCATTCTCATCCTCTTTGTCCAGGGCTTCCCCCCACCTTTTCCTTTCAGCTTCTTTTAATTTGCCAATAACTCTCGGAGCCTTGTTCTTTGCCTTGTTATAGGCTAGCTTATCTTCTTCAGCTTTCCCTTTATCCCCTCCTTCTTTCGACTTCTGCCATATACTGTATGGCTTGTTTTTCTCTTCCATCACCATCTGACACTCATCGTTTCATCACCAGATCTCTTCATGCCTTGGTGGTCCTTTCGTTCTGCCACACACCTCTTTTGCTACTCCCAGCAAACAATCCTACATCTCCTTCCACACTGCTTCGACATTCTGTTCATTCTTATCCCTCTTTGATTCCCTGTCTTGAACTTTTGCCATAAATTCTCTCTGTACATCTGCCTCTTTTAGACGCCACACTTTACAGCTTTAGGTGTAGGCCACTTTCTTTTTTGCCTTCGCCCTCAACCTGATTTTACATACTATCACCTTGTGCTGTGGTATGCATAGCACATTCCTAATTACCTTCACATCTCCTATCATCGGTCGATTCCTTTGTTTTACCGTCACGTAATCTACTACCGTGCGACATCCACCGGACTCATAGGACACTTTCTTAGAGTCTTCTTTGTCAAACCACGTATTCATCACTGCCATTTTTCGTGCATCAGGAAACACAGTATCTTCTCGCCTTTTTTGTTTCGACTGCCAAAACCCTTTCCTCCATGAACTCCCTCGAAGCCATCAGAATTTTCACCGTTCAGGTCACCACACACTGCCACTCTCGTTTTCCCTTATTTCAGACAAGATGTTTCCTAGAGTTGCATAAAATTCCTCCTTTTCGTCCATTGATCTCGCAACTTGTGGGGCATATACTGATACCACGTTCAGAGCCGTCTTTTCCACCCTCATTCCCAGAACCATCATCCTTTCATTCACTCTCTTCAATTCTAGTACACTGCCAATCCACTCTTTCGTAATCATGATCCCCACGCAATGCACGCCATTCTTATGTCCTTGCCAAAAAACTTATACCCTCCATACGTCCTTGTGCTTCCTCACCTAAACCTTGTTTCCTGTAAGCAACACACGTCCAGTCTCCTGTCCTTCATCATCATTGCCACTTTCGCACTCCTTTTTGCCATCGTGCCAACATTCTTCACGCCAATCCTCAAATCTACATCTCCCTCACCCAGGACCCGACCTTTTCCTTGTTCTCCCGTCTTCTCGACCACCCCATCGACTCCTTCTGCTGTAGCTGATTTTTCACCGCCGGCCGGCATTGCGCAGGTCGGCGTGCCCGTGGTTCGAGATCCACGCACCTGCGTAGCACGTGGCAGGGTTTTATTTCTTGTTGATTGTCTCATCATGGTTTTTGGAGCAATTTTTACGGTCAGATGCCCTTCCTGTCGCCAACCCTCCCTATTTCTCCGGACTTAGGATCGGCTAACTCAGCTGAATTGCTGAGCCAGAGGTTAGGTTAAGCAAGTGGACTCCTTCAAATACTTAGGATCCATCATCACAAAAGATGGAAGGTCAATTGTTGATATATGACAAGAATAGGAGTCGCAACAAATTCAGATAAACTGAAGCCTATATTAGGTAACAAAAATATAAATTGAGATCGACCGTTATGTCGACCGCACTTTATGGCTGCGAAACATCAAATCAAATCAAATCACTGGGCTTATAGTCCGTTTCGGCGCCGAAAGGCGCCATCGGGGACCTGGGAAACATGGACACTGCTAGCAGAAACTGAAAAGAAACTTAAAGCTTTAGAAATCCGATGTCTGAGAAATTTTTTAAGAATAACCTATAAAGACAACCGCACAAACAAATCAGTTAGAGAGGAGTTATCGAAAGAAGCTTGGATTATGGAAATGATATATATATATCTGCTTCATCGACTTCGAAAAAGCTTTTGATAGAGCTTTTTGGGTGAAGATGATGCAAATCTTAAAAGACATAAGTATAGACTGGAGAGATAGAAAGATGAGAGCGCTATACATGAACCAAGAGGACAGGGTGAGATTAAATGAGGAGTTGTCTTAACCCGGAGAAATTGGAAGAGGAGTGTGGCAGGGCTGTTTGCTTTCGCCTCTCGCTTTTTTCAATATGTGCAGAAATGATGATCGGGTGGCAATGTAGGATTTGGATGAGGGGAGCAAGGTGGGAGAACACCATTTGAAAGACATTGGATTTGCGGATGATCAGGGAATGGTGGTGGACTTAGAAGAGGGGTTGCAGAGATCTAGTGCCCGAGTTGTAATCCATAGATGCTTTATCTTCCTCTTTTCTCCAAGTTGTTTACCTTTGTAAAGTTGAAGAACGAAGATGAAATGGAGCAGGACAATCTAGGACTGGAATTGCTGGAAAGTTTAATAAGAGCAGCGGTAGTGGAAATGAAAAATAATAAGGCTGAAGGAATTGAAGCCGTGCCTGATGAATTTTTGAAGTGTCTTAGACAGGAGATAATGAAAGGGGTTGTGTAAAAGACACATACGTGGAAGGGTGTCGGAAGAATTTATAAAAGTTATCGTCAAGTTATATCGTCGCTTAAAAAACCAAACGAAGGGTCTTGACAGAATACTATGAAAGAGCCTTGTGTAAGCACATATGTCAATGGCATGTGGCCGGAAGAATGTACGAAAGTTATATTGCATAAAAATTAGTTGCCTAATAGTTTGCCTTGCACGTGCCGGTATTGCACTCTTCGCCTGCGCGGATGAATCTGGAGACAAATAAGGAAGGAGATGCTTGGTCACCCGCCTTCGAAATGCTGACCAATGAAACCAAATGAGCACACAAATAGAGTGCAAAAAGCACAAAAATTAGCACAAAAATTGAGTACACAAAACTCAAAGGGATGCCGGCTTGGACATCGACCATGATGTTGGTGAAACAAAGTCCGCGTCCACGGTCGAGGGACCGAGGCGGTGATGAAAAGTTGGCTATCGATGCACCAATCATGCCGAATGAAACACCAGATGGAAAAACAGCCATGGTAATCTTTCGAGATCATCATTATCTTCAACGTTTTACGTACACTTTTCCGTGCTAGCGCAGGTTGGACGTTTCCAACAATGAGACTTCCATAACTCTCAATTCTTTGCCATCTCTCTATTCAAGCCTCACTCCTCCTTCATATCACTCCCTGTGGGTCCCTCCATGTTTTCTTCCCCCTCCCCTTTCCAACGATCCCCTCGACCTCAACACATGCTGATACACAATCATCCTCATTCATACGCTCCACATGTCCAAGCCATCTACAATCATTAAGAATTACGGCCACGTCTGGGAACAATGGCTGGCCAGTGCCTGACGCGGGGCTGGCGGAATCCGGGCTCAACATCAGGGTCTAGATGGGGCAGCCACCACCACCACGACCACGTCTATTGACTTGTCATAATTGTTATATTGTTCATTTAGTGGTCCGTCGTGTAACTGGTGAACGAATAAAACTCAACGCTTCAATCCCCAGTTTCTCATCATGTCCGTTATACATACGACACCTAGCCTTTGTCTCAACTCTTTGCTTTGACACTTGTTCTCCAACGACACTCCACACACCCATCTCATAATTATTCTCTCTGTCCACTAATCTCTGCACATCCTCCACCTTTGCCGGTCAAGTTTCACTTCCAGATACCAATGTACTCTGCACGCACATTTTTTAGAATTTTCCTTTCAGTTTCAATGAGACACTCTTTGATGTCAAGAGTGGTCCAAGTTTATTAAAATTTGCCCAGGCACTTCTGATCCTAGCCCTTGTGGCCTCCTCTGCTCCCCGTTCGCAACCAGTCGCACGCAAGGACAATCGCTTTGGCAAGGTGGTCTAAATTTGTCTGCCGCGTCCCTGATGACGACTTCGGATGCCGAAGCATATCTCCAAAGTGACAGAAACTACCACATGTAACACGCTACATGCTACACCCCACATCAAGCAACACATGCTTCTCATGCTCTGTCCTTATACGGAAGTGTACACCATGGTTACACACTGAGCCCTGAAAAATTGATCTTCCTTCAATCTACCTTTGATTTTGCTACGCGTTTTTGTGAATTTACTTTCTGCACTTGCAACAGTGCTTTGAATTGGGATGAACGCATTTTTTCTTACTCCAGATTGAAATTTCCTGCACTCACTATCTGTCCAGATTTTTCTTTACACCTCATCACCTTAGTTTCCTTAGTTAACTCAAAGTCCTTTTACTTTCAAATTTTTCTTCCATTTTTTTCCTCTCAATCAGTAACTCTTCCGACTCCGCGACTCTTGCTAAATCTTTCTCATATAGAAGATCATATGGTAGGACTTCCTGGAATTTCTTGGATAGGGCTTCCAGAACAATGATGAATAGCAGTGGGCTAAGTACGGACTACGGAACCCTGGTTTACTCTAACCTTTACCTCAAACAGTTTGCTCTCACCTCCTTTGACTTCAACTGATGTTTGTGTGCCTGCATACATAGCGGGACTAATATTATATACTCTTCGACACTCAGTTTGCTTAGTGTCCACCATATCACTTCTCTAGGGACTCTGTCAAACGTCGCTTCGAGATCGACAGATGCCATCCACAATTCTCTTTTTTTTTCTAAGTATTTCTTTTGCAACTGGCGCACTATGAATAGTGTATCCGTTGTACTTTTTCCTGATCTCAAACCAAATTGAATCTCATCAATATCCACCTTCCTCCTAATTCTTTATTCCATAAATCGCTCTAACACTTTCATTGTGTGCTCTAGCAACCTGATTTCTCTGTACGATCTAGAGTCCAATGCATCTCCCTTTCCTTTATATACACTCAATCCTAATCATCCAAAAGGACTTCGGGTAAACTTTAAGAAAGCTAAGTTGATGAGGTGTGAAGAGAATTCTGGGAAAGCCGTGAGCGCAGGAAAATTTTCATGTCGAGTATGCAAAAAAGGAGTGCGTTCAAATTCAATTCAATGTTGCAGGTTCAGATAATAATGGACAAGTATATTTAAAACAGATCCTATACTATTACAAGTTAGATATATGCTGTAAGTTCTATCTTTTTATATATTTTGTATTGTTTGAATATATGATTAAATAAGTAGTAAACATCAATAAATAACAATGGAATAATAACTACATTTTCCAGCCCTATATTTACATATTTAACAATGCTGTTCACAATTATTTATTAAATTTTTTATAATTAATGCACAGAAATATTCATATTCCTTTAAAAATATTGCGGGTGCACAATCATACTAGCCTAATAATATTAGCCTATTTTCAATTGTTTGAATGATAAGTTGATTGTCCTAATCATTTTATTGCCACTTGGGAGAAAATCTTGCCTACTTTAAAAGAGGGGTCTATTTATTAGTGTTGAGTGGTATCGCTGAAACTCAATATTGTTTGGCTACACGTGATCATAATTGTATCGAGAGAACGGCGAAATTGGTGAACTTTGGCGAACCAGATGCTCATGATGTGTTTCAATCTGAGTCGTTCAGAGTTATGGTGCCATGAGACACTCTGATATGTAAGCGAAGTGCTTCATGTAACTATTCAAGTTTAATGCCCACATAAGATGGCTTACCAAGAGACCATATTAGGTGAATCAAACAACTGGACATATATAGGAAATATTAAGCTTAGTAGTAGATTTACATGTAGGTTCTTTGCAAGACTCTTAAAATTCAATTAATAAACAACTTATAGTCTTTTACTTATAAAATTTATACGTAGCTAAAGGCTGAAGTTAACAATATGGCATAGATTGAAACTTTCCTAGTTGTATTGCAAATAACAAATTTAAGATTATAGGCGAAGTTTCAGTGAAACAATTAAACACTTTTATTAAGATAATGATTTATCATTATCATCAGAACCACTATGATGACAATTATTATGTTACTCAAAAACTGCTCCACATTTTTCGTGAACTGCTCCACAAAACAAAATGTGTGAAGCAACATAGGCCCCTCAGTGTAAAACTGCTCCACATGTCGAAAACCTTAAATCCATGCCTGTACAGTGTAGGGTACATTGGTATATGGAAGTGAAACTTGGCCAGCGAAGGTGGCGGATGTGCAGAGATTAGAGAGGACAGAGAGAATGATGGCTAGATGGATGTGTGGAGTGTCATCGAACAACAAGTATCGAAGCGAAGAGTTGAGAAAAAGGCTAGGTGTCGTTTGCATAACGGACATGGTGAGAAAGGGGAGATTGAGATGGTTTGGACATATTGAACGTATTAATTAAGAAGATTGTGTATCAGCATGTAGATATGCATATCTAATCACTATGTATGTTTATTAAATATGTATATCAGCATATTAAGGAAGAGGGATCGTTGGAAAGGAGAGAAGAAAACATGCAGGGGGGCAGTAAGAAGCTATATAAAGGAGCGAGGCATGAATAGAGAGATGTCAGAGAATAGGGAGTTATGGGGGAGTCTCATCATTTTAAGCATCCAATCTGTGCTAGCATGGAAAAATTGAAACGGGTAAAAATAAGGCACTTTTCTCAAATACTCTTTTCTGTGAAAGAACTTTTAAAAGTTAGGGCTAAGAAATGGAGCCTATGGTGTAGACGAATCCAACGCTGTATGACACTAATAGCGAAGTGGTTGATATCGGACTAAGGTTCGATTCCAAATGCTGCAATAATGGCCAATGCGCATTTTATTCAATAACTTCATATGTTATTTCAAGTACGATTTGAAAACGTTGGGGAAAGGAATTCTAGCTTTTAAAAAGACGAATCCAACAGTGTGTTATACTAGCGGTTGATATCAGACTCGGGTTCGATTTCCAAGTGATTGAAAAAGCATGAAATACACATTTTTCTGGGTAATTACTTAATTTTAAGTCAGATTTGACAACATTAAGAAAGAAAATGTAGCTTCTTTAGAGACGAAATCCAACTCAAACAGTATATGGCACTAGCGACCAAGTTTGTGGTGATAATAAGTGGCTAAGCTAGTGGTTGATATCAAATGTCGATTCTAAGTAATTGATGAAGGGTAGAGAAACGCACTTTACTTAATTACCTTTCAATAAGAAATTGGATTTGAAAACATCGGGGAAAAACATAGCTTCTTTAAAGGCTATTTTTTTACAATCAGACTCAGCGGCGATTTCTAAAATTTCAAAAAATGCTAGTAGTTTCATTCTGCTTTTTGTAAATTTCACTTTAAAATGTTTTCATTTTCAGTCAGTTTTGTAAAATTGCGGGAATCAATAGCAATATAACATCTTTAAACAAACCAAGTTGCTTTCACCATTTTCAGGATCGTTTCGATTTTTGTAAAAATGCATTTAATGAAATTGGTCAAACAGGTTTTTTTGCTGTCAGGTATCACAATTTATCCTCAATGATTTGCATTCGTTTCTAAAAGTTAGTGATGCGCTAACCGAATGACTTCTGAAACCGGAACGTGCAGATTTTTATTTGAGGAAAACCAAATGCTTTGAATTCGTAGCCTTTCTACCAATTGTCCCAGCTCCTGGTTCAGTGCAGTTCGGACATACCTACATGATCGATTCAACCGTTGAACCTAGACGGTGGATAATACGCTACTGCAGCGCTCGGCTTCTCGCGATATCCGTTCAGCTGCTAATACTAATACTCTATGAATTAATCAAGGATGCGACAGTTTTAGTTAATAGGCTTAACCGTCTATATTACATATTGACTTCATTGTAGCCTACTAACCGCTGAACTTTTATATTACAATGTAGGCCTTAGTAATGATGTAGACCTTAATAATAAAGCAGGCCTAGGTCTAAATATGATCGCATACGGGCATAATATCGCATACATATAGGCCTATACTATTAATTACTTGTGAACTTTTCAGATTGTATTAAAAAAAATTGTCTGCAGTAGTTTTTGTTTTTTGTGCATTCAATGTTTGTATCAAGATGTTAGTAATTTACTTTGAAGACTATTTTAATTGTAGAGTCTATCTTGAAAAATTATGCAATCTGTGCTCTTTTAATACAAAATGTTTTACTACTCAAAATCGATGCTCTTTTAAAAATAGGAAGTGTAGGCACTGGCTACTGTTTCTGGGCGTAGCCTGTTTAGGTCGCAGATGGCCTACGAATCATACCATATGGACTGTCATTCATTGCAATGCTGACTGCGACTCTAAAATTAACTGACCCGGCCTACCGACATGACTTTTCCTCTTGGCCTTGGTCTCCATCTCAGCCTGGATGGACTAGGGATGATGCCAGTGTTGCCGGGAGGGCGTCCCCGATATGATCGCCAGACTATGAAACGGACGAAAAACCCATTATTATTATTATGATTCAATCTATGCGGTGGATAGGCTATAGTAGGCTACTGCAGCTGTGCTGCAGGTCTCGGTTGCTCGCGTTAGCCGTTCAAGCCCGTGCACTCAGAGTATGAATAATTATAAGTTAATGGACAGTTTTACACTGTCTAGTAGGCTACAAATTGTTTTGCAGCCTGAAATCGGAGGTCACGGATACTGCCGTCTCCGAATTAATATCTACTAATACCTCCTAAACCGATCATCACTAATCTCTTGCGGCAGTAGCAGCGGCTGCAGCCGACACAGAAAATCAAAACGGACTCGAAGCCTACGTGGACATTGTACATCGCTCAGCGTGCAAGTTTCATTGAACACCTACGCATTTAGGCCCGAGTCAATTAGCCTACCTACAAGTGGTGGGCTGCGTGTTGGCCTGCAGCACACGTGGCTTGCATAGAGTCGATTCCGTTAGATTGATTTATGGCGTTCTACAAAACTATAGGCAGTAGTAGTGGCTATAGCAGTAGGCTACACGGAGCAGCTTTATGAGGTGGCTGGCTAATGTGTCTGCAGCCTGCAGTATAGCCTATCCGTAGTAGGCCTACCGTGTTTCACGGCTCAGTCGTACCCTGGATCCTAGTAATAATGTAAGTAGACCTATAGAAAAAATTTGTTAGACCCGCATGGCATGCATATTATGTCTTTTAGATATGTATACATTTGTATAACATTATGTTGATCGTCTCTATGGCAGAAAGTCCTGGTAGCGTTGACAAGGTCAGTATAGCCAGTGGTGAAAGTAGGATTGAAGAGGTAGTGGAGCTCAACATTTGTGCTATTATGCTTAATATTACCGAGCTTAATATGAGGTGGCGGAGCTGAATATGAGGTGGTGGAGAGGTGGCGGAGCTGAGCTCCGGTGAGCTCCCCCTTACTTTCACCACTGAGTATAGCCTGTAACAGCTTCTCGTTTACTATTATAATAGTACTTACTACCGCGCATGCATGTACATGTGGGTCTATTGCGCATGCGCAAAATATATTGTACATTGGGGGCCTATTTAATTGTGACATAATTATGGCCTACACCGTGTGCAGACACCGTGATCAAGCAGTCAAGCTGTAACCATTATTAGTTAGGGCGGGATTCTTACTGTGTGATTCAAGAAGCTGGTTTAACGCTCGCCGTAGCGATCGACTGTGAAGATCAACGTCGTGAACTATTCATCCATTTAACCGCTGACTATCAATTTTCTGTCTTTCATAGACGCTGATTAACGTCACAGGGAGATAAACTGCATGATTATCCGCCATCTAAACTTCCACATTTCAATCGGCCAACTTTGGGCATTTAAGCCAAGATAAACCGCCGTCCTCTTATGATTTCCTATTAACGCTCACTTTTATTGCCATGGCAGCAAGAATGAACATGCAAAAAAACCAGTCAGAATGAATTATCGATACATAACTAATGAAAACGCACAAAACAGCGTCAATGCAGATGCATATCAATTTCTAAACATATGTTATGTAACACAACGAAGTGAATTGAAGCTTAATAGACGGACCCATCGAGGGTTGTGGTTTTTATTTGAGGACAATCCAACTCACGCCACAGTTTTTTTATCACCCATGATATCCTACAATTCATTACCTACGTTAAATATCTACGATTCAAGCAAATGATGTTTCCATCTCCGTTTGCATTACATATTTGTGGTGCGTTATAAGCGTGATATACATACACACATACCTAACATATAGGTTATCCTATACCGTTTGACCCGAGATGCGTGAAAAACTTTAAATTTACTCCTCAACGTTAGCAATAGCAAGCGAAATGCATCAGCAATATTAGATCGGGTATTATAATATTAGATTTAAAACCGTAAGGATAGGCTACATGACTATTGTAACTCATTATCAGTAGCCTACACATACATGTAGGCCTATATAATAGTAGCAAATTGGACGATGCATTTTGACTCCAAGCAGAGGTGCCGGACCATTGAGGTGCCGAGATGGGTGCCTGCAGTGGTCGTCCTGAGACTGACACAGCCTGCGGCCCTTTAAACCCAGGCCTTTGGAACATTTTCGCATGCTTTTTGTTCAATGTAATTTCTTACATTTATTGACAAAATTCAATTATTAATTGAGGCCTGAAGAGTAGTTCATGGCTAGTTAGGTTACATCAGAGGACGACCAATCAGCGCAATAGTTAGCTGCCATTCGTTTAACTCGACTATTCTAACCTCTGATTGGTCGTAGATGATGTAATATCTATTAATACACAGCTGCCAGCTGCTGTCGAAGATGAACTCAGTGATAAGTCAATCGGGTGCGTTTTGGCCTTCATGAAAGAGATTTTCCACTGGCAGGTTAAACTTTTTTGGGAGGACCGTTGGTTTATCGAAAAGATTAACAAAAGCAGTGATGACTAAGGGTGGGATGCTTAGTCATCACTGCTTTTGTTCATTTTATCACTAAACCAACGGTTTAGACTATCCTTTCAAAAAAGTCAAACCTTACAGTTGCAAAAATCTCTTTCATGAAGGCCAAAGCGCACTCGATTAGATTATCATTATCGCTGAGTTTATCTTCGACAGCAACTGGCAGCTGTGTCCAAATAGATATTACATCATCCCACCCAATCAGAGGTTAGAATAGTCAACTTAAACGAATGGTGGCTAACTATTGTGCTGATTGGCCGTCTTCTGTTGTAACCTAGCCATGAATTACTCTTAAGACCTACATTGATAATTGAATTTTGTCAATAAATGCAAGAAATTAACTGAACTAAAAAGCATGGAAAAATGTTCCAAAGGCCGGGGTTTAAAGGGATACAGGCTGTGTCGGTCTCAGGCCGACCACTGCCGGCACCCATCTCGGCACCTCAATGGTCCGGCACCTTTGCTTGGAGTCAAAATGCATCGTCCAATTTGCGACTATTATATAGGCCTACATGTACATGTAGGCTACTGATAATGAGTCACAATACTCATGTAGCCTGTCCTTGCGGCTTAACCCAATTTAATATTGCCGATTCGCTTGCCATTGCTAGCGTTGAAGAGCAAAATTAAAGTTTTTCAGGCATCTCGCATCTCGAGTCAAATGGTGTAGACTCATATGTATGTCATGGGTGCCAAAAAACTCTAGCATAAGTTGGATTGTTCTCATATATAGACCACAACCCTCGATGGGTCCGTCTATTAAGCTTCAATTCACTTTTAAATTCGTTTTATTACATAGCGTGTATTTAGAAATTGATGTGCATCTGCATTGACCTTTTTTGTGCGTTTTTATTAATTATGTATCGATAATTTATTCTGACTGGTTTTTTGCATGTTCATTCTTGCTGCCATGGCAACGTCA
>JAQIWG010007967.1:0-11838 GCA_034695025.1 Chamaedrilus cognettii | reverse complement strand
GGTCAATGTTGCAATTACACAGCAAACAGCGGGTGAGTACTACCGTTTTTGCCCCTATAGTTGCGATTGAAGTTGGTGCCGTTGATGTTCAGGACGTTTGCTCCGTCCGTACCGTGCCACAGTCGACGTTCTTTGGGTAGGGGGCACGCACTCATGTTCTTTTTGTGTAGCATGAACTGTTGGTAGAGAGTTGAGTTCTGGATGCGCTCGAGCTAAAATAACAATTATAAAATATGCCATAGCATGTGCAATACTGTACATTTAAAGCAACCCTATCTGTCTGTTACTGTGATTTCAGGCCATAATAATAAGGCCCGTCATTAGCTGAGCATACAACGCAATGAAATTCATATATTTGGTATGAATAATTAGGCCTTCTGTATAATTATGTAGTTACACCACAATTGAATGTGATCTGCCATGCAGTCATTTGGTCTACCTATAGGGCCTACTGCAAGCGTATACGTAACTACCTATATAGCCAGATGTAGCGCTTGACGATCCAGGGTAGCCTCATTTTTTTTACAATATTTTAGATGAGTTTTATTTTTGAAAAATTAACTGCGCTTCAGAATCTGATTCAAGGTCCAGCTCATTCATGGTCAATTCATTCATTCACAATAATTGAAGGCGAACAGCGGCGGAATGGAGAAAGGAATGGATGCATTATAATGCGACACATTGTTAGGCCTATAATTATTAATTAATGAATGCATTCATCATTCAATTTGTTATCGTAGGCCAACTGGGACTTTTATAGTGTTGAAGCTACAACTAAATAAGCATGCCTTTATTATGGTTAGGGTCGGTTGGGCAAATCTACGGATGACCTTCTGGTATTTTTCACTGCCGGGATTGCACAAGCACGGAGAGAAAAGTCCTTTCCGCTGGCATAGCAGCCCAGCGACTCGGCAGCCCTATATTGATACCTGCCCAACCAAAACAATGACTTGCACTTATTTCATAGGCTGGATCGGGTATTTATAAGTGCCTCTGACAAGTCTGAGACGATATTAAAATTTACGTTCAATATTGCATGTATGCATTGATCGCGCATATACTGCTGGACTCAGCCGTTAGAAAGAAGGACTTTTTAGCAAAAACGGAAGTTGATTTGAATTATGGGTAATAGTTGTTAATTATTGTGATTGGATCTGAAAGGGACATGCATGACACTGTCAATCAATTGTTGACGGTTGGTAATTGTTTTTGCCCGCGGGCCAAGCACCGCCCCTTTATCCCTATACGTCCATCTTTGTACAGCCTGTAGTGAGGGGCCTTGCATGCATGCCTATCGCATGGAAATATCATTAATATATCCATGGGGCATACCTATTATGTTTAAAACTTCCATAGGCTCCGAGCGGGGCTCACTCGGAGCCATTGCGAGCGTTACTTCAACCAATGCTGTAGGCATCCCGCAATGTACATGATCGTCATGGTTGTTACATACGATACAATATTTGTAAAAGCGGAGCAATGGCTCATTTGAACACATGAAAACAGGCAAAGAAAGCGGGTCATTAGAAATGCATGCATATATTAGACAACGTTTGCGATATTTTCAATATTTCATCGCAATTTTTGTCGAAATTACCATTCAATTAACAGGCCTACGAGCACGCAACTGACATTTTCACCAACCTGAGCAAATAATATTCGCATATTGTTGCCCAAGAATTGACCAATATACACTTGCACATAAAACTGAATGTTTGTCATAGCGATTGCTTGCGTACCTGGATTGGCGACCTCAGGAGGCACGTTAGGAATTGCCACTTTTGTCGGTGCATCCATTGCACTCTCTTGCGTCGTCCACACCCCGAGCACGGGCGCTGGGTTTAAGTTGATGACCACGGGGGGTGAGAATGGCGCTGGCGCTGGCTGAGTTGCAGGCCCAAAAGCAACTATCGTCGTCCTCGCTATCCTTCCTTCACGCGAAGGGCGCCGCGCCCCGCGTAGATTTTTGATAGTGCACGCCGCGTCAATGAGGATGAGGACAAATGCCAACCAACCAAACGCCTGCAGCAGAACCACAATCACAGCATAGGCTTGCTTTATGATGGCTTATACTTTGCCTTACATTAATTCAACGGTTAATGAAAAAATATTTCTCACAAGTCTTCGGATATGCGCATGCTCACAAGCGTCACGTGCACAAGCATACTGAGCCATTATAATGAAGAGGCAATGATACAGTTGGGCCTGCAGAGGGAACCGCCACTTTGGAATTTGAATCTGATATGACGTCAAGTAAAATCAAAGAATAGGTATTTTATTCGAACAAAAATTGTGTGCATGAAGTTTTAACTAGTAAATTGTCGGCAGCAGATTTCGTGTTAGTGACAGTAATTTCTCTCAAAAGTGTGGTAACGGTGGTGGCATAATATTGTGATCCCACCAGATCTTAACCCTACGCGAGAACTGCATTGCGAGGTTTAATAACTATTTTTACTAAAATTAAACTACATATATAATATAACTAACCAGTGGCATTCGTTTCAATTTAGGAAATGTTTAGAAACAAATCTACAATTTAATGACTCGCTAGTCAATCAGCGTCTACTGTAAAACAACTTTTACAAAAAAACGTAGAAATAATTTACAAGAGATATTTTGTTTGATGGGACTTATAATATGTTCTCGTTTTCTTGAAATGAAAAGCACTTACCACTCCGACTCACCAGAGACGCGAGCAGGCCGCTATCGACGCGACAAGAAGACAGAAGAGAAAGCAGACGAGAAGGAGGCAAAAATAGACGACTTTCTATTGCACACAAACAAAAGCATATTTATATCTTTGTAACTTTTTTATTACATTCAATGCACGTATGAAAGCATTAAAATTATTTATGGGACACATGACATACTATATAATCAATTGCCCATACTATGAATTATGACAGTGATCACCAATGATTTCTAGATATCTGAGCGATCGATCTCTTTACCTACAATGATTAGCTTATTCCATGGGCGCAGATAGGTCTATTTAGCAGACTAGATTGCATTATCATTATTTTTAAAAACCTGAGCCAAAAAACCAATCTTATGCATGTGCGGAACAAGTTCAAGCACAGAAGCGAAAATACGTTAAAAAGTCACATCATTTGGGCGTCGTATGGCCTACAGAAAATGTTCAAGATTTGGCAACGATATTTAACAAGAAATAGAAATTCCAAACTGACCAGTATGCGGCAACAGACTTCCTTGCAGCAGTCGCAGGTGCTGCAGAGCCTCACTGTATAGAGCAGGAGTATAGAGCCGCAGACTGCTAGCGTCGTGACTCGCACTACCCACTGCGACCAGAATATCTTGTCGCAACGCTCAGCCAAATGGATGCATATGAACTGCATATGAAATAACGACCAGACAACATATCTGCACATGCGATCAGCATCGGCACAACTCAGCGAAAGTCCTATTAAGCTAGATTACAAGTTACAACAGGGGCTTGAAGTCTTAAAACTTTGGAAAACATCAAGGCCCACATCTAGTTAAATTAACGTCACAACACGATATGATTTAAGTTTTATTGTATTTTATTCAGACCATGCTTGCGATTAGTCGTGCTCGCGCTATTGTTTGCAAGCGACAGGTCTAGAAAAAGTAATAAGCCACAAATTACGATCCACGCAGTCAAAAACAAACGAATGGTGATTTGTCTTTGATACTCCATAATAGTGATTGGTGTCACTCATAGTGACTCATAGTGACTCATAGTGACTCATGTCACTCATAGTGACCAGTCACTCATAATGACCAGTCACTCATAGTGACTGGTGTGTTGCGCACAGACTACTACATCAGTAATTTGGCCTGGCCTATGCTTGTATTATCAGGACTAGTAAAACAACTTAAGCCGCTCATTTGAGCACTGTGTGCATTGCATCAATTCTAAATTCCGGCACACTCACCAGCTCTACGAGCATGCCCACTCCTGTCCAGCTCTTGATGTGTCCGACGTTAATGCATCCCCCGCAGTTACTCCGGGACATGGTTGCAAGAATATAGCTCTAGCGGTGTGATAATTTCGATCTTTACATAAAAACCTTGAGCGAAGGAGTTCCAAATTATGCTCCTATGCAATTTGACGTAAGCTACCTTCGTGTAGCTATCTGACGCATAGCTATCTGACGCATAGATATCTGACGTATAGCTAGCTATCTTCAAGATACAATGTTGTGGCCTACTGCAATGTCCGTGAACTAACAGTCACCGGCTAAAAGACAGACTACGAGTCAAAGTGACGTTAAATTTCGCTTTAAATTTAAGCAACAGACCTAGGCTAACATACATGGTGTGTTGGCTGAGGCCTGTGCGCGGCTATTTTGACTAAGAAGTGACAAACGAGCATTATTATAATGCATATCCCCGAGGTCCCCTCTTGTCTAGCTTCGAAACGAAAGTCAGAAACTTACCAGAAACTTTTTTGCTTCACTATGGCAGTTGACGTCAATAATTATCCACGGAGATGGTCAATTGACCGTGAAGTGGACCATAAATAAACGCTAAAAGTTTTGTAATAACTTTGTCATGGCAGAAGACAGTGAAGAGGAACACAGCCTAAAATAAACGCTAAGCGTTTAGTGATAACCTCGTCGTGGGTTTAGTAATAACCTCGTCATGGGTTTAGTAATAACCTCGTCATGGGTTTAAATCAATGGTTCTCAAACTGCTGTCAGCCTGCGTGCCAAAAGTGGTCACTTTGTATGTGGCCCGCGGAATCGCCGCTAAATGGGCCATATAGGCCCACGGTGTTTCTGCTAGGCACGTCTCCCGGTCGTGCTACTGTGGATCTCCCCCCGGTCGTGAGTTCTGCACGGGAGCGAAAGTGACCGCCCTCCCTCCCTCGTCATGAGTTCTGCGCGAGAAGGAATTTGCGGGCAATCTTCTTTCCGAGTGGCAATCGAAGCTTTGTTAAGTAAATAATTAGCATGACCAGAGGCGTAGTTGAGAAAAAAAAAGTGGTGGTGCCCAGTTTGTGTGCAAAACTAGTCCCCCCAGTTTGTGTGCAAAACTAGTCATTGTTGCGCTGCAACTACAAACTTGAAAGGAAAAATAGCCCAAATAGCCCGAAAAGGTGATGGTGCCCATCACCATTACGTTCACATAGTGGTGGTGCTCGAGCACCACCGGCACCATAGGTAACTACGCCTCTGAGCGTGACGAAGAAAATGTTTTAGCGCCACCAGAGTATTAAATCGTAGAGTGGAACATAAAATAGGCGTCAAATAACGTTTGGAAATAACCTATCGTTGTTTTCAACAAGAGACTCTATAGCCTTATGGGTCAGCCGCCCATATTTTTCAGATATCGAGTCGTAATTTATAAAAAAAACATTATAGCCTACATTACAGCAATTAATGAATTGTGAATTTAGATTATAAGAAATTATGTAAATTAACAATTTTCATCAAACACTGCATTTTGAATCCGTTTGAGCTTTACGCTAAAGTGATCTACACTGGTTACACTTATTTTATCTGGACTGTGATGGATAATTATTTTCTTTTGTTTTTGAAATCCACAAGGTGCAAAATACATACATACATACAAGGTTGTATGTATATTGTATAGGCATTAGGCAGGTTACTGCGGGCGCGTTTCTTCTATATACGTGAAATTAATGAAAGAAAGATACTGCGACATTACGACGGTATTTTAGGCCGTTAGCTACAATGTACATCCTAGTATTTATTGACTTTCTTCTACAAGGAAGAACCTTACTAATGGACATTGGTGTACACTGCCGGTGTCACCGCTGTAAACCAGCCTAATACACACACATTGCGAAACGATTGTCGAAGAATGCGTTGGGCGACCCTGAGTTGAAGTGAACGCCGACGAGTCATAATTTGTGAGCAGCATACTAATGGAAATACACTTTATTATCCAATTATAATATAATTTTAATTAGGTTCAGTATTGAATATGTTAATAGGACTAGCCCAGATATAAGCCAATGTGTGCACTAAACATGTGAAACTGTTGCGAAACGCTCAAGTTTTGCTCGATCTCAAATTTTGCTCAACCCCCGCCTAAAATTTGCTGCTTTGCGTGTGCAGAAAATTCAGTCTTACTTCACATTGAATTTAGTAGATCATGTTGCTGTAGCTGGGAAGGCAAGTGAAACAAGCATGCGAGTGAAACGATACGCATAAGCTAGTGGCTGACGCGAGGTATTAACTTGTTTAACTCGGGTGTAATATTACGATTCACACACGACTCAACGTTACGGTTGACTCAGCCGAACACATGCTCAGTTTGCTCACCGATTTTTTTCAAGGGAGAACAACAATTATCCAATCCCATCCTATCTTAAGATTCGAGATGCGACAGTTCCGCGTCGATTGTGAATTCAGCAGCTTAGTGCTGTTCAGATGATGTTGTTGCGGCTGGGTATGCGGGTGCAACACGCGCTCGGTATGCTTCAAAACGTAAGCACTGTTCAGATGATATTGTTGTGGCTGGGTATGCGCGTGAAGCAAGCGCTCGGTATGCTCGGTATGCACGAGGCCGACACGAGACAGACTCCCATCTCTCCCTTCCCCTTCACCACGATGCGAGCACGATAGTCGCACGCCAGGCCGTGAGTCCTCAGTACCTCTGCCGTATCCTCCGTCACCTGGGAGGCAAATTAAATTTGTGATTGCATACCGAATTAAATTTAGCAAACAATACAAATATGAATTAATAATTTTGGCTGAAACAGCGTAAGTGGAAAGCAGTAATGCAACATAAACGTAACGCATTTGAATAACATGCCCCAACTGGCTAAGGACTAGTAATGAATGAAGTTAGCTTGCGAAAAAAATAGAAAATAAATTCTCTAACGAGGCTGCTTAGGAATTTAACACCATAGCAAATCAAGCTTCAACTTCTAATAATATTTAGTTCGCTACACTGATAAAAAACGAGACAAGAATCGGTGGAGTTAATACACCTGATGCAAAAATCTGCCATGTGGCAGAGCACACAAAGAAATCTAGCATGGATTATTGCTGCAGTTCTTGCCTGAATTCTTCCGAGCACTCCGTGGCTCTCCATGCGACTGGCAACGTTGACCGCATCCCCCCAAATATCGAACTGGGGTTTGCTCGCCCCCACGACCCCCGCAATCACCTTTCCCTGGTTGATTCCTTTAAGAAAATCAATTCAGAATGAATTCAGTACTTTAAATGTAAACTTGATCACGTATCATTTTTAAATAATAAATAAATCTGACAATGGAATCAAATTTTACTAATTAAATCTCGGCAAGAAATTTATAAAACCTGTGAAGATTTAAATGCAAAGAAAAAAAAAAACAGCTTGTTTTTCTGCATGCAAAGGAAACATCTGTTGTCATCAATTTATTTTTCATCAAATGATAAAAAATTTAAATTCTTTGTTCAGTGTTCGGATTCCTAATTCCAGAAGCATAATAATATTGTAACCCTACCTATTCTCAGTTTGTATTCGAAGAAGGCGTCTCTACTCAGGTCAGCGAGATTGTGAATCATCGCGAATGCAAACTGGACGATGAGGAGAAGGCTCTCGTTTGATGACTGCTCCTTCTCATTTAAAAACCAAAAACAGTACTATGGTTCGTAACTGGGTACTGCAATAAATGCTCCAATGTCTTAAACAGGACCTTTTGATTACAATGCACATAATTATTCAATGTGAAATTGGCTAGAAATTTAAGTGATGCACAAAATCGCAGCAGTTTAGGCCTAGTCAGTCAATGCCACACTTATAAAATTGCATTATAATTTTATTTTATTGATGTTAGACACTTTACTAGCTAACTCAACTTTACGGAAAGAATATCTCTAGAAAGCGTAAAAATAGCGCCATCTTGCGAATGCATTTTAAATAAATGACCAGTTAACTGGTTAATCCTAAGTAATTAAGCCACAGAGCAGGCCTGAGCCAAATTCCAAGGGACCACCAGAGTGATTATGGATTTGACAAAAGGTCACCTGTTTTTCATTGCCGTCCGGAGCCAGGCCAGCGGCAGCCATGTATGTGCTGCCAATAGTCTTCAACTTCTCAACGTTCTTGAACTGAGTCATCATTGTCATCTGGGCATTAACACAAACACATCGTTTGTTATTGCAAAATAAATGATTAATTACGGGCACGTTGATTGAGAAAAAATTAATAAAACTACACAAAAACGCTTCTTTATCTATTTGGAACCACTTCCTAATGTTTATAAGATGCGAATCTTTGATTTTTCAGAACAGAACGAGAACACACAAGTTCAGATACTAGGTCTACATCTGATTGAAGAAATAGATCACTAAACTCTAAATTCTTTCTCTGAACAAAAATACTAGACAAAAGTAAGGCCAACTTAAAAAATGTAGGCCTAACCTAAAAGATTAATACATCCTAGAATAAATCAGACAACAATCACCAAAAGCAGTCAGAAATAAGTAAGCAATAGCAGTGCACTGTGCAACCAATCTACCAGCAGTCAATTTACGCGTACCTTGTCGAAGTGCGAGATGATTTCGTTGAGCAGCCTCAGACACTCCTTCCCCGTGACGTCGACCTCCGAGAAGAACGTCTTAAAGTTTGGAATGGCTGCGAACATGATGCTCGCGTTTGGACATATGATATGATACAACTCCTGCACACAACACACAATGCAGCAACAGCAACAGCCACGAAGAGCTCAATATCCTCCTTCATTTAGAATGTGTTACTGTCTACGGCTCACTCACAAAAGGATTAATTTTCATTTGTGTTAGGAGAAAAGGGCAGTAATATTTTTATCAGTTACGTGTATGCAATCTGAATCAAAGCAATATATTTTCATGCTTTGATTAGTGTCATATTTTGTCTTTAATCCAATGCAAAATTCTAGGTTATAGTATCCTCCATCCATCCATTATCTCCAAAGTATGAGCATTGAGCATATGCATCAGTGATTAAGAAATTAGCGCAGTAAACTTGCACCTAGTAAAGCTACGTTATAGAGTAGTAATCTGCAGCACAGGACTGCGGGTTGGCACTACTCAATTACATAGCTTTTGAAGGTGTTTGAAGTTTACTGTGCTAATTTTTGTTGATTGTGGTTATACGCAGAGTTTGGTGGGTGAGTGTGAAACGCAGAAAATGATCGGTGCTTATACGAACAGTCAGGTGGGCGGGCGTGTTTATACGTACAGTGCGGTGCATTGTCGGTGGTTACACGCACGGTCCAGCGGTTATACGTACAGTGCGGTGTGTGGGTGTGGCGTGCAGGAAGTGATCGGCGACGTGTCTGGGCAGAATGTTGACCAGCAGCAGTTCGTTGATGAGCTCGTTCCGCTCCAGCTCTCGCTTGGCGGCCTGCGCCTCGTGCGAGCAGAGGAAGTCTTGGCGCAGGTTCTTCTCCACCTTCACACCCAGCAGCAGCCAATGAGGCTGATTATTTATCATTCTCAACATTCACACACCCAGCAAAAGTCAACGAGACAAAGTATTTATAGTACCGGCAGTCATATTGGCTTTGGTCAGGAACTCTTTCACAACTGTGTATTTTTCGCACACAGTAAGCCTAACTTTGGATGTCAATGATTTTTAAAGATTAATAATGACCATGGCAACATTCCGTACAAATATAAGCGATGATATGTATCCCGATGAAACTGCAGTGAGCCAAGATTAGCTTAAGTGATTGAACGAGCTTAAAAGCTTGGACGAGCTTAAGTGACTGAACAAGCTTAAATGATTGAACGAGCTTAAGTGATTGAACGAGCTTAAGTGATTAAATGAGCTTAAGTGATTGAACGAGCTAAAGTGATTAAACGAGCTTAAATGATTGAATGAGCGTAAGTGATTGAACGAGCCTAAGTGATTGAACGAGCTTAAGTGATTAAACGAGCTTAAATGATTGAACGAGCCTAAATGATTGAACAAGCTTAAGTGATTGAACAAACTAGTCATTTTTATTATTGAAAAGTAAATATAGAGCAATTTTCCTGCAAAGGAAAAAAAATTAATGAATGTTCTAGACTTCGATACAAAAATATTTTGAATGTTGTACCATGGCAACATACGAGTACCTGTCTGTCAAGAATGAGCAGAGAAGTGAAGAGGAGGGCCGTGTGCATGCTCGCTCTCACAGTGGACGACAGATGGTGAATGCTGCAGTCAAAAATTATCTATCCCAGTTAATAACATAATGTTAACATAAAATATGATAGTCTTATAACTTGTCGTTCTATTCTGAAATTTCATAAAAATGAAAAGTCGCTTTAGGAATAATACAGAAAAACAGACATCTCAAAGTCACTTTTCAGATAAAAAATTTCTGCAAACAAGACTTCTAAATTCTTTTGTTACTGCAATTCAAACTCTTCAGTAACAAACACTTATTTATAAACACACAAAACACATAAACGCACAAGCATCTGATACATTCCTTGTTATTTAATTCTTCAGTTACTGCAGCTTTCCTATTGTAATCATGTGCTACTTGAAGTAGTGGTCGTAGAATGCGAAGACGTCGCTGAAGACGTGGTAGAACATGATGTTGAAGACCGCGAGACAGACGAGCATGAATGCTGTCTTGGCGATGTGCGTCACGCGCAGAAACACGCTGCACGCGATCAGAGTGATCATGCAGCAGTACGTGTAATACTGCAAAAAACACAAGGGGCGTGATCTCAGCGTGATCGTGCAGCAGTACGTGTAGTACTGAAGCACACCAGCGTGATCTTAGCGTGATCCTAGCGTGATCATACAGCAGTACGCGTAGCACTAAAACACACAGGCATAATTACATAATAGCCATGCAATTCAGTTATCTGTAGCCACGCAACTCAGCTATCTGTAGCCACGCAACTCAGCTATTTGTAGCCACGCAACTCAGCTATCTGTAGCCACGCAACTCAGCTATCTGTAGCCACGCAACTCAGCTATCTGTAGCCACGCAACTCAGCTATCTGTAGTCACGCAACTCAGCTATCTGTAGCCACGCAACTCTGCTATCTGTAGCCACGCAACGCATCTTTATGTAGCCACGCGACGTAGCTTATTGTACTGCTCGCCACATGGATCAAACTCCACTGCTTCTGTCCTATTCACTGCAGAGACCATTCTACATCATTACTAAGCATCCAACTTAAAAAACAATTGTCATTTGAAATAATTAATTATCTGAAAAATATATCAAAAACAGTCAGTCCAAATTATTTGGTTAACAGTGGCTAACGTAGTGCAACTTCAAAATCAATCATAAAATAATTGGTATGTATTTTTTTAAAGCCATGAAAGGCAATCTACACAACTATTACACTATTCGCGCATGAAATCGAACCAACTCGCATCTAATTCAATGAAATGATAGCGATGATTCTAACATTGATCACAGACCGGAGCAAACAAGCAGGGCAGAGGATCTGTGGCAGAGATGAATGAACCGTTGACTCCAGGGAGCTCCGGGTGCTGCTTGACCCACTGGTCCGTGTGACAGTTTATCTGTTCAAAAACGATAGATCATCCAGAAAGCATATTATCCACACAAACATGGACATTTCTGTTTTTTCTGTGTGAGCAAAAATGAGCTTTGCTTGTTCATGATGTGCACACGCGCAAAATATGTTTACTTGTCTAATGGTCGCTTGTACAATTCATCTCTGTAATCGGCAAATTTTGTATTCAGCCGACCTACTTATGACTCACAGAGATATCTACGCATGATGAAATCCTGAAATCCGGCATAAGTTAACTTACGACAGGGACAGCCGAGGCTGCGAAGATGGTTGAGACAGAGAGGAAGCAGAGGCAGATCTTGGACGTCTTGTTAGAGATGAGTTTCTCAGAAACAACGTTGAGCCTTGCTTGGAGACCAGCACG
>JAQIWG010007966.1:0-11838 GCA_034695025.1 Chamaedrilus cognettii | reverse complement strand
GCTAATAACGGCTAATAACGGCTAATACCGGCTAATAACGGCTAATAACGGCTAATACCGGCTAATAACGGCTAATACCGGCTAATAACGGCTAATAACGGCTAATACCGGCTAATACCGGCTAATAACGGCTAATAACGGCTAATAACGGCTAATAACGGCTAATACCGGCTAATAACGGCTAATAACGGCTAATACCGGCTAATAACGGCTAATAACGGCTAATAATGCGGTAAGCAAAAGTTTGCTCGCATCTCGAGTATACTAAGAATAAAGTATTATCACTGTGGCAACAAGGCATTAGCTGTGTTCCACTAATTGATGAATTTTTGGATGAATTGATTGAGTTTTTAAAATTAGTTTTAAGATCAATTTTCAGAGTCACCAATCACGTATCAATAATGGCGGTCAATCTGAGTTTGTTTGATTGTTTGTTTGCTTCTAAATTATAAGATTCAAGTTTAAATATTTTTGTTTAAAACGTGTGGTATTTAAAATGCAATCCTACTGTCTAAATTCACTTGAATATGACAGATTCAAGTTCATGATATCGAAACAAGAGATCAAGGTCCAAGACTAAGGGCTGGTTTCTCCAACACAGATTCAATGGTGGTTCAGGATTTAGCCCACCTTTTTGCAGTCTAAATCTTGAACCACCATTAAATCCGTGTTGGAGA
Source organism: Chamaedrilus cognettii (assembly GCA_034695025.1). Taxonomy (NCBI): domain Eukaryota; kingdom Metazoa; phylum Annelida; class Clitellata; order Enchytraeida; family Enchytraeidae; genus Chamaedrilus; species Chamaedrilus cognettii. The sequence goes on along the minus strand of JAQIWG010007966.1, from coordinate 11,161 downwards.
AAACCGGCCCTAAAAATAGTAGAGTGATGCTTGACTTAATAGAGAACTAGTAGGCCTACATGAAAATCTTTATGCAATTAGTATTGTTTTTGTTGGCAGCCCCCTCTCTGACGCCCATCCAAGTGTTTGGAGTTGAGTTTGAGAAATGTCCTGGAGGGTCCAAGGCAGACTTCTCTGCCAGAATCAACGTCCAGCCAATAGAAATCGTTTATGATGAAGTAAGCAACCGTCACTATGTCGTACTTTCTCGTTATGAAACATTCCCTATGCAGTTGGGCACTGAAAGTATTCTTTACATTTTATTTATTTCATTTTTCAGCATCAGGATTGTTTAAGGTATAGCAATACGAATATGAAGACATGCAATTTATTCCTAAGCGTACATTCTACATAGAATATTTGTGTACTGAATTGATTAGTAGCGCAATAAGAAAAATGTTTTCAGCCGCTCCAGACCCAAAAGTTGCATCAACTGCTATTATTTTTTTGGAAGCGCACTACTGAGGACATAAAAATAAATAAATAAATAAAAATAAATTGCAGCGCATGAAAATTAGTATTTTTTGTGGTTTAGTGGCCTTCTTTGATGTTTTTGATTGCCTCTGCTTGTGCTGCAGCATGCTGTGACAGAGATGGTGGCGTTCCTGCACGTGCCCTACCTCACAGAGAAGGATATGCGAGAGATGGCGGAACAGAGCCTCGGACGTCTCGCCAACATCAGCCGCGCTGGGCTTCAGTACGCCATCGACCAGCATAAGGTTACACTCTATATTCAAATATGACTGGAGTTTGTTTTAAAACTCCCTCCCACTCCTGAACTATTGAAACTCCTTTCCACTTTAGAACTCCGTCCCACTTTTAGAACTTTCTCACTGCCTCTGCATTCATGCACATCCCTCTTCTCTGGTCTAAGGATTCACCTTTTCCCTCCATATAGATTGCCTACCCTTGACCACGACACTAGGCTGATTCAAAATAAACTGAAAACTGCACTGCACTGCAGGAAAATTGGCTGAGACTTTTGTATCGTTCAAATTGACTGCTTCAGACATTGGATTTGACGGTGAACATGCGAGCTCCGTACATCGTTCTGCCAGAATACGGAACTCTTCACAGGTATATGAATCCTGCCGAAATTGCTTGAATTGTTGTGCGCAATATGTTTTTTATATGCTTCGTGCAATTTCTCCTTAATCCTAATATGTTACAAATGCAAATATCGGAAATGGTTTAGATTTGTCTAATTTGGCACAAGAATGGCCGCGCTGTGCTGATGCGTTGTCTATCAAGAGGCAAACTACGCATCGTGCACTATTGATTAATACCTGGTTTTGCTGCAGAGGAATAATGACAAAGGCTTCAAAATAGCGCCATGCCAGACAGACTCGTCGAGGCTCGCTGCGTGTCGAGGAGGAGGCTGGAGTGGATACTTTGCTAAGCAAAGTCACAAAGTCGCAAAGTCGCAAAGTGCATTTTAACTAAAATATCCGACTGGAGGTTAAATTAATCATGAAATTTGTTATCCAACTTTATTAATGGAAACATCATCGAAATACGATGACAGTATTTATGCTGAAACTTATTCATTAAAGCACCGGATTCAAATTTTGCTATACATTTGTATAATGCATTTTATTCTTTTTGCATGGTAGAGGAGGTAATGTTGTCATTGTGGACCTTGGCAAATTGAAGATTGAGAGTGAGCTGCAGCCAAAGAGCCTGTCTCTCGAGGTGAACATTCAGACCCAGCATTCTACTTGATGCATACTGTATTAAAGTTTATTTAATCTTTTATCTTTAAAGCACACTGTTTTATAAATTTGAATGGTCATTCATTTTTCTATTTGATTTTTTATTCCTTTTCTATTTCTACGGTATTTACTATTTCTTGATTACTGTGTTAATGTGTGGCAGATGCCAGTTTTTTTCAATAATGGACTAACGCGACGTAAATGTTCTGGACGACCAACAAGATTATCCTACTTTCGATATCTTTTAAGTCTTTTTTTTCCTACGGTCTATTTAGCATTTATAATTTGCTGGTAAAATGCCTATCCAGGACTGTACAATGTCAGAGATAGAAACTCGACTGTACGACAAATTTCTCATCACCGTCACCGAAGTCAAGATGCTACTCGCCGATTCGGGTAACTCAAGATTTCTCAAAAGGGACTATTGGCTCGGTGAATTTATTTGCTTAGATAAGTTATGAGTTTTTTGCATCCAGCTGTCAATGCAATATTATTGATGGAAAAGGTTATATTTTTTACTATTCAGCATGAGCATTGCTCGATAATTTTTGTGGCACGCAAGGCAGGGTCGGTCACGTTATTGTTTTAGTATCCATGACGAGGACTTGCAGCGTGGCAATTAATCATTTTTTGTATCCAAGGTGAGGATTGGCATACAGCCCAGCTGAAGGCTGACTCTCAGTATCACGTCATTCCCAGCGTCGGCTTCCAAGTCGCATTCTTCAACACTGTCAACTCTGAGTTCAAGCAGCTGCCGAAGTAAACACCACTTAAAACACTTTATTTCGCTGATTTATGCGGTGTAAAGCAGGAGTAGCATTGCACCTGCTCTTTATAAAACAGGCGTACTGCTGTTCCCAAACGTTTTAAAATTGCGTGGTCCTACGCCACGAAGGACAAATTTTATGCTTACTGCGCATGCTACTGTCCATTTTAAATTAGATGTATAAGTTGTCAAAAAACCTGTATTTTTGACATAGGACCACTACACCACTGCAAGGCGTTGTGGCGTAGTGGTAAAAGCTTCTGACGCGAGTCCCAGAGACATGGGTTCGAGTCCCAGTCCCTGGCATCTATAAAATCATACGTTACCGGCCCTTCAGCTAGGCTGTTTGACGCACAAGCGTCGCTGGCTGCTAACCCCATGCGAGATAGTTATTAATTAGGTTGGCGTCCGGAAGGGCATCCAGCCATTAAAACCCAGCTCCTGCTGAGTCCTAATCAGGACACAAGCGTCTTAACCCGTGTGAAAACATGGACATTGACAGATTAGAGAAAAATTGGTGGTTAGTCAAATTTATTGTCAGAGTGAAATTTAGCTTCGATTAAACACGAGTAGCGTTACGTCTGCTCTTTGTAAGACAGGAGTAGAGCTATTTCTAAAAGTTCACAAAAGTCAATTTTAGCTTGTCCTGCTACTCTTCATTTCAAATTAGGTGTGCAAGTTTAAAAAAAAACCTAATTTTTCACATTCTATACATGTAAACTTAGCTCTGATAATTATTGTTGTTGTTTACACTTGTTGCGCAGACACAAGCTCGAGTCGAAGCTGTCGACCCTGAAGGTTTGTCTGTCGGACGAGAAGCTGCGCATGTTGTCCGACTTCTACCGCCATCTGCCCATACCCCACAGCACGAGCATGATGGGGCTGGAGGACAGTGTGGACGGGGGGCACTTTGAGCCCCTCCCCCCAGTCATGGTAGGCACCACCAAATAATAGTAGTGATACAATGGCACACAGGCCGATTTGCTGTAGCGCTGTAATACGTCAAGAAGAATAATTTTAAATCCGAATTATTTTAGATTAATAGCGAGACGAAGCATTGTGGCCGAGTGGTCTAAGTCGTAGAGCTCGCATTACGGGCTAGACGGCGCGTCGGTTTGAATCCCGACCGCGGCAAAGATTTGGAGTCACTTTGTGCACCCTTGACAATTTTTTTTTCATTTGTCAGCCCTGCAAGTAATTATCCATTAGGGTGGAGTGCAGTAGTGAAGTTGAAGTTAATTCATATAATTGAAAATATTTTGGTTTTTTTAAAGTGTATTATTCACCCTATAATAAATTCTTTGCTTTTATTGACAAAATAATAAGATGCAATTCTATGATAGACAAGGTACCTTGCAACAGGGTTAAACAAAAGAAAGGCTTACGCCTGTGTCTAACCCTAAGCATGTTAATGTAGGCATCAGATACACATATTGTAACAATTTATTGAATATGCAGGACTACAGCGAGGCTCAGTTGCCTCTGCGCATGAGCGATTTAGAGCACATTAAGCGCGTCGTGTGGAGAAATTCAATCAAGCGGAACTGTGACGTCACGGACGCAGAATATGGGCGTACCACTTCCGGTCGGCTTCCAGTTTCTCGTATTGCAGTTATTTTTGTGGATGCAAAATTGAATTAATTAAATTAAATTAATTTATTTATTTATTTGAAGCTAACTCATCAGACTGGATCGAACTCATGGATTGATGAGAATAATTTGTAAATGTGGTTGAGGACATGTGGTCGCGTCATTGTTGTATGCAATACAATACAATACAATATATACAATGTTAGATGACGGATTGTAAATGTACTCGAGCAAATCATCGTAGATTCATTTGCTGTTCTGTTTCAGTCGAAAGTGAAATATTTCATTCTTTGCCGGAAACTGAAGAAGCAGACAACTCCAGCAGGTACTATATTATGTACGGGGTATTACTAGGGGATATTGTCCGTTGAACTGATACTGGTTGTTTTTTGTAAATACCTCCCACATGCAACAAACGTCGATATTTTTTGTGCAATGTTGTACGCATTGTAAGATTTTTTATATGACTTTTATCTTCATGACCTATTCTCGTGTTCATTTATCATTTTGTGGTATAAAAAAGCAACAATTTCATTCAGTGACAAAATATTCACCTGAATACTGTTATTATCTGTAATGACAAATATATGTTTTGCTGGTCCAAGGCGCCTGGATGCGAAGACGGTCGATGACCCAGATTCAAAGACGAATATTGTCACTGTCTTCTCGCGATTTTTCATTGGAGAGATCGTTGTCCAGGTAGCTATTCTATCATTTTATATTTATTCTCTTCCAAATGTTCAATGTACATTTATTGGTAATTTATTCTTGTAATTAATTGTAATTAATTGTAAAGTAATTGCTTGTTGCTGATAAATGACAGTGACGTTTGTTTCCTGTGACCATAGGTTCATCACAGGGTTTTGCCATTAGCTTGCTTTAGTTTAACTATAACTGGGAATATGATCCCTTCAAAAGCCAGTCCTGCTTTTATTCTTCTACTGTACAGTCAGCGTTTTGTACATATCGCAAAATTCATTGCATTTTTGTATATTGTTGTGCGAATTGAAGTTTTTTGAGCGCATTAAACGGTAATAACGACACACTATTGACAAGTCTAATATACCTGACGACAAATCTCACGTTTATCCTAGCCTAACCTAACCGTTGCCTAACGTAGCCGAAACCAGCCTCATTCTAGTCAAAATGCATAATTTTTATGTGTAAAACACGTGGGCGCTGTCTCAACTGCGCTTGAGTTTATTGAATGTGGTGCAGGTGTCAAAGTTGGAGGAGCGGGGGATGGAGCGAGCGTATCTCATGACGCGGGTTGATCGGGTCTGCATGGACGTGTCGATCACGACCTACGGTCTGGTTGTACACGCGTATCTGGGCGGGGTCCAGCTCGTCGATAAAGTACATCTAGGTCTGCGATATCTATTTTCATTGGACCTTTCTTATTTTTCTCTCTCTCGTGCTCTGCCAAACCTTTCCAGTAATTTTTTGTCTGTCATTTCTATTCATTCCTTTTACTAGTCCTCTCGCCTTCCATTCTTCCCTCCAGTATTTCTCATCAATTCCTCTCCTTTCACTACGCGCTCAATTAAGTTCTACTTTCTCTGCGCCATCATATCCACAAGTGTTCATTTTTCCCAACTCTTGCCAACATTTCCTCGTTTGTTGTTTGTTTTTTGTCTTTTCTCTGTCCGTATCGTTTCTCTGTCCGTATCTTTTCTCTGTCCTTATTTTTCTAACCATTTTATTCCTCTACCTCGGTAGGTCTGATTTACTATAAATATTTACGTTCTCTTTTGTCAATATTTTAGCACAGTTTTTTGAAAATGATCAGCCTTTGTCTTAGGATCCTCTGGTGAATATCTGGAGATTCTTGGCTTCAAGTCGCCGAACGACCTCATGTTAATGGTCTACCGTCAGGTTGGTAACTGTTGTGTAAATGTCATTCGAATGCATTTTTTTCTTGCAATTATGGTCGCATTTTGATTAAGATCAAACACATATTGTTATGGCTAGTACGAGAATAAGACTTGGGCGCTCATTCGCGTAGATATCTTATGACAATTTTAGTCGTAAGATTGTCTTAAAAGAATCTTTGGCAAATCTTATCTTTTTAATTGGAATCTCCTCACGGTCGCGCGCAAACCGAATGATGAGGTCACAGCGGTCGGCGATTGGATTTTATTTGTTTTAAATTTCAGTTAGGATAAGATTTCAGAAAATCTTAAGAAATGTACGTAAATGAGGCCCCAGATTTCTCATGATTTTTTAACTGCATTTTTAGGTGCGTGTATTGATTTATTGTAAGGAGGTTTATTGTAAGGAGGTGCATTGATTAGGTGAGATGTAGATTTATTTAATGATTGTATCGCTTATACGCTTTAGGTATTGTATGGGCCTAGGTATATTCCAGTACGCAATATATTCGACATCGCTACACACTAATGAATAGAACCTGTTAATTTTGTTTGCGAAAAAGTGCAGTGTCGTAGCATTCGTGTATTATGCCTTGATGAGTGCGCATTACATATATGTAGATCACTTTCCTTTGGCAAATTGTATGATCATGACATACCATTGATGTGTTGTAATATGCATTATGCAAATATAAATGCATTATATACAATAAAGATATATTTTGCAGGTGTCGCCAGCTTGTCCAGAGTTTGAGAATCTCTACGAAGGCCTGCAGCAGGCTGTTGTCATCAAGCTGTCCAACCTCAAGGTTACATTTGAGAGAGAAGCCATCGTCTTCCTCAACGCCTTTATACAAGGAGTCCTCGCAAGGTCAATATCAATTTAGTATTGTGTTATTGAACGTTGAACGACCAGAGCAACAGCCAATCAAATATTTTGACCCGACACAGCCCACTGTTTTCGATAAATATTTTAAATTGTGCTAGAGGGAATACAGCACTGTACAAAGACAACAAAGCAAGAACTAAACTTGGCATTTGATGGCTGCCTTGTCAGAAATGGCTCGTGAAAGCCGCCATCTTTTCTACTCGATTCTGTGTAGCTAAAGTCTTGACGTTTGCTGAGGCGTGATGGCGTAGACCTCTGCTGAAAAAGTATGATGAACCGAGTGGCAAGATGGCGGATCTATGGGGTCATTTGTCTCAGATTAATACACGGTCCAGTTATTGTTCAGAAGTCTTTGGCGCTAAACCTCTACGACTAAAACCGATGCGCTCTGCATAATACTTATTGAATGCTTGCCTAATTCTTTTTTTATCAAAATATGCTGATACATAAAAAATGCATTAAAGATGCTTTATACATATTTGAATTTTTATGAATAAAGTGGAATCTAAATCGTAAACATCAATAGGCTTTCTGCCACCCTTCTGCTAGGCTGCTTTTTGTTATTTTGTAGACAATTTTCTGCTATTCTTTAGCCTATGCTTTTCCCTCTGCAACAGTTTCCAGAACAATCTACACAGCAATTTGAAACGAAGCTGCAGTACCATAGTGTCGGTGGCCCCCTCCAGCAGTGACCCCCTGCGACCCGACCCGCCGGACTTTTTTCATCGCATCACAGCTGACGAATCGTGTGAGACTTCTTCTTATGTGAACTCTTGTGATTGGTCATTGTAAACTTGGGGCAACATTATGCCGTTGAAGTCTTTCATTGAAGTATCTTTCATTTTGCAGATGAACACAGAAAAAATCTTCATCTACCTGGACCTACAGTCATAGTAATTTTTTTTGTAAGAAATTAAATAAATTTTGATTAAACAGATCAGTGTTCGGCAGCTATTTTTTGCTTCGTATCGTGCTGCAATAGCGTTATATTCGTATAGTAAATAAAAGAAGTAATTAAAAATGAATAAGGCGAATTAAAGGAATGCATTCTATTTGAATATCGATCTATTATGCCAAACTTTGCTGTGTTGTGTGCAGTGGCCAGGCCAGGCATAAAGCTGCAGGTTGTGGCTACCCTTAGTGACCTCAGCATCAAACTGTGCGACCATGACAACGACTTGGCAGAAATAATTGTCAAAGGTTGGTCTCCCTTCTGGCCTAACTCTGGCCTAAGGACAAAATCCAACATGACATAAAGGTGTGGTTTCGTGCATGCACGGAAAACACACGAATGACGTCACAGTTTCAATTATGCCATTTGGCAGCTCGTCTTTTTTCTGTGCATGCAAGAAAATCATGGTTTTATGCATGCATTGGATATCCCTAACTCTGGTTAATTTTGATGAGAAAGAATTAGATGCAAATTAGATGTTTAGATTGAAGAAGACGTCAGCGCTTAGCTGGAAGCATAATTTGTTGCTTTACTCTATCTGTTTCTATTTAAGGTTTGGAAGGAAAGTTTGTCATCAGACAGACGCATAGTGTGGTGCAAGTACTTCTGAGTGACTTCTCGGTTGAAGATTTAACTAGAGATACACTCTATTCCAAGGTTAGACATGATCGATATGTATTATGTCTAGAGTAAAACTTGATTCAGTTTTGATGAATGCTCGATTGGTGATCATGTGGAACAGTTCGCCACAAACACTGCCTGAACTAGACTGGTTTTCTTCAAGAACGCCGCACTGAAACAATTATCCTTGTTCGATAAGATGATGTGCTTTGTTTTTTGTAGTTTAGGGGCCATGCACAAATTTGCACAAAGCGACAATTACACAAAGTCTATATACAGTCCGGTTCTGTGCAAGAGACCCGCACAGAACGGCACTCCTTCTTTGGTCGCCCTTTATGACTTGCTCGGGAAGCTATGGGCTTGTGGTGGGCTTCAAGCCAATTCTTTGTTCCACGGCCTGCGGGGGGTATAAGAAGCTGTAATGCTTGGGATGTCAGCCGGCTATAGGATTTTATACCTTGAACATTACTCCACTCTAGCAAATGTGTTTTTGATGACAAGCGGGCAAGTGACATATAGTCACGGCTACTGTCGCTACAGCTATTGATTCATAATGCGAATTAAAATAATCATTTTGCATCCTTACAGTGTAGTATTTCTGCTGTTTCATTTCTTATCATTCGAGCAAATCGTAACTATGTTTTACTATATGACTAAAAGTTGATGCTTTTTTAGTTTAATATAACTATTAATTTTGTGCGTTTCCAGATCTTGAGTCTTGATGACGACAATGCTTTCGATTTCAAGGTAACTTCGTTTTAAGTTGTTATTATAGCGAGGCGCTGCGATGTAGTGGTTAAGGCATTGGACTGAAAGAGACCAGGTCTAGAGACCGGGGTTCAAGTCTCGGCGATGGTATACGGCAACTATGTAAAGCCATGCGTTACAGGCCCCTTAGCAAGGATGACAAGTGTCATGTGACACACAAGTGTCACTAGCTGATAATCATCATCCAGGTAAATCTATTCTTGTTGGCGACAGGAAAGGCATCCGGCCATAAAAACCCGGCTTCAATTTACTCGTCTGGCCTGTGTTAACACATACATGGCGTTACAGGCCAGCCCGTAGAGCATTTGATCGGGCAGCAAAAGCGAAAGATATTGTTATTATTATTATGGCACTGAATAAATGTTGTGTTAAATCAAGCTATTCATAGAAAGAAGATTGACGCGATTGACGCCATATGTCAGTTTGCAATTCATGAAGATAAATTTTACCAAGCTGCTAATTTGATTATTTACTCATCCGCTTGTAGTTGGGTTGATGGCGTTCCTTTCGCTTTGACGCGATCGGTGTTTTTTAATCCAGCTGGTTACGATGCGAGGCGGAAAGCCCCACGGAGCGATGGAAAAACCGGAAGAGGGCGACGGATCAGTGAAGCTGAGGGTGGGGCGCGTTCAGGGCGTCTTCATCTACAAGTTCTTCGCAGAACTAAAGGTCATTTAATTGCATTTGTTAGTGTACGCGTTTTTTTCAAGTAGGATTATGACATGCCGCATGTAAGTTACAATGATGACCCTGGGTTGCACCGGTACAGTCAGCGGTACAGTCAGCGGTACAGTCAGCGGTACAGTCAGCGGTACAGTCAGCGGTACAGTCAGCGGTACAGTCAGCGGGTTACACATGTTAATCAACTGTCGCAGATGTTTACGGCGGCTTGGCTTGTCTGCTTTAGAAATTGTCTGTCAATGACAGAAAGAATAAAAAGAAGAATTTATGCTTAATTTGCATTGCTTTTTGTTTTAGCATTTCCTGCGCCCGTTTGCGAGTCGGGACGTGGTTGAGTCGTGCAAGGTTGCGGCACAGAACGCAGTCTACAGCAAGGTAGAACACCAGTTGAAATCCACGGATGCTGAAACAGACTTTAAATTCATTATGATAATTTTTGTTAATTTTAATTTTTGTTGACAAGGCGAGGCGCTGTGGTTTAGTGCATGGTTAAGGCGTCGGACGAAGAGTTCGGAGACTAGGATTCAAATTTCCATGCCGGCAACTATGAAATCATGGCGTTACAGGCCCTTCAGCAAGGCTGTTAAAGATACAGGTGTCGCTAGCTGCTAGCCCATGCCAGATAATTATTTATTTGGTTGGCGTCAGGATGGGCATCCGGCCATAAAGACTCAGCTACAGCAGTCTTCATCAAGGCACAGAGCGTCTGACCTCTGTGAAAGCATGTACATTAACATAATAGACGTCAAAAAAGGCATTTGTTAGTTTGTATTTTAATTTAATTTTTCAGATCCAGGACTTGCATGATCAGGGCACGCGATACAAAATATCGGTGGACGTCCACGCGCCGACCATTCTCATTCCACAACACTCAGAGTCCACGAACGTGGTGGTCGTCAAGCTGGGAGACCTGCGGCTGGAGAATGCGTTTGAGTCGAGCGACGTGGGGAAGGGCGTGATACAACGCTGGGACCGGCTGAAGCTGTGTCTGGAAACAGTGACAGTCTTGAGGTGTGTGTGGTGCTGAATCGAAATGCAGAACTTACAGAATTACTTGCGGATTTATATACAGAATGACATTGAATTGCTCACATAATTACTCACAAAATGACATTGAATTGCTCACATTATTACTCACAAAATGACATTGAATTGCTCACAAATTACTCACAAAATGACATTGAATTGCTCACATAATTACTCACAAAATGACATTGAATTGCTCACATAATTACTCACAAAATGACATTGAATTGCTCACATAATTACTCA
>JAQIWG010007965.1:0-11841 GCA_034695025.1 Chamaedrilus cognettii | reverse complement strand
ACAATAGTAGCCTAACAATAGTAGCCTAACAATAGTAGCCTAACAATAGTAGCCTAACAATAGTAGCCTAACAATAGTAGCCTAACAATAGTAGCCTAACAATAGTAGCCTAACAATAGTAGCCTAACAATATTGGTAGCATCTTGTATCAAGCTGTTTGAAAATAGATTGATAAACTTTATGTGAGAGTTCATCATCCACCGCGCAGCCAATGCCCAGAGGTGCACACCAGTCACTAAAATTATCTTACAATTATCCGATCCAGCTTACAATTGTCCGAGTCCGGGCTGCTGTCCTCGTCCTCCTCCTCCTCCTCCTCTTCTCTCGCCCCGCCCACCCTCCCCCTGACCCCGCCCCCATCGTCCTTGACCCCGCCCCCCTCGTCACGTGACACATCCGGACTGCGTGACCACACCCCCTCCACACTGTCACAAAACCCCTCTAGCGACCCCCCTAGCGACTTCCGCTCCGCATCATGCGACTGTTCCAAATGTTCCCCGGGGGGGCTCTGAAGCCCCCCATGGCACCCCGCAGGACTATGACCGCCCCCGCCGGGGCTGTGAGAGCCCCCTAGAGCCCCCAAGGGGGCCCAAACAGCAGGCAGCAGCTCTGCGGTGAAGAGGGCCGTGCAGAGGGGCGCGACGAGGTGGTTGATGAAGGAGTCCTGGAGGGCCGCGAGGTGGGGGCGCCGCCGGTCCATGTAGGGGGAGATGGGCAGGCCCAGGGACGTCTCCTCGTCCCCCTGAAACAGGGTGGAGAGCGATGGAAATATAGAAGTATTGAACGCAAACAAAGTAAACTCGCAAAACGGTACGTGAAATCACTGCATACTCTCTATAATATAGTCTTGAAATGAACAGAAACTGTTATAGAAACAGTGACTAATGCTGAATAATGTTTTCAACTGGATAATAATAATCATATAAAGAACATAAAAGCGGAAACGTGTCGAAGCCATATCTATTCTACATATTGACTTGAGATAAAGGGTTTCAAAAGTAAAGAATCAAAAAAACTTACAATGCTGCCTCTCAGCCTCTGCCATCATTGATATAATTTGCCACAGCTGATGGCCTACGTTTTCCAATTCACTTCGTCTGTGGCATGTGGCTATTTGTAGTATGTGTATACCTGTGACTCTGTTCTCTTTCGCAACTCAAACTAGCAATACAAAGATTGATATATAAAGGACCTGTTCATAGAACTCCTCAGTGATGCGCTGGGTCCAGCTGAGATGAAGATCCCTCGGCTTGCACGGCGCATTGATGTCGGCCATCTTAATGACCATGGTGGACACGAGCATGCGGTCAGTCTCTGACGTCCAGTCCAGACCGCCGCACGATGACTGGGTCGTCTAACAACAATATGGCCGACCTCAATTAATATAGCCAACATGGCCGACTTACCTAAAACAATCGATATGGCCAACTGGTCTAAAGTCTTACCACATGACCGAGTTTTCTAGACGGTTTTTTAAGCTTACGATGTGTAGTAACGAAGACTATTACAGTCCAAAGTACATCCCCCCTTCTTTAGTCACCTTTAACAACTCTTACATTTGCCGTGAACTCTGGCCTACCAAGCCAAGAATTCTTACTCTAGCTGTGAAATCTGATCATAGCCTTGAACTCTGACCTTAGCCGTAAACTCTGCAACGATGTCAAAATGTCGCTTGAGGTCAGTGGCGAGGATCGCCTCGACAACGAGGAACCTGAACCGTTTGAACTCTGCCGCGTCGAGGTGTACGAGCCAGTTGCGTGACGTCACTGCTGATGTGACGTCAGCGCGCCGGCCAGGCCGCATGATGACGTCATCAGTGAGAAGGAGGCGCCAGGTGGCTGCAGAGTGGTGGTTCTCCAGCACGGATCGGTCGTTGTAGAGGACGGCCTGCCAGGGAGGGGACAATTCGGCGGACAATTAGACGGATCGTAGAGCAAATAAGATGATTTAATGGCGGGCCATGGTATGCCAAAGATTAAATTTGTTTAGATCGGTCGCATCACGTTAAAAGATTAACTATTTCTTAAGTAAAACGCTAAAGACCATTTTCGTGATGTGCTGCATCATGCTGACGCATATATTTTGCTACTGGAGGTACAAATACGGCGTGTTTACAGCAGAGAATTAGCTAAGACACGTCAATGATCAATGGCTGCAAGACAACGCTTTAAAATGTTCACACAACAATGCTTCAAAATACGCCCGACTTGGGCGTCATATAATTTTAGTAATGTTTAAATTTGCCCAAAGAGACAGAATCTGAAACTACAGAGATACCGTACCGTTTAACTGCCAGTATATTTTATATATATTTTCTGTAAGGTTCCCACCAATGGGTGAAGCGTGGCGACAAGAAAGGCGTTCGTCCTGCCCGGGTGATCGTAGTCGTGCATGGCTGCTGCTGCGTACAGAGCCATCAGCTCCAGGGCGGGCATGTTGCACCCCATCACCCCGTAGGAGGGCGCGGCGGGGGCGTGGTGGGCCGTTGGGGACCAGGGCCGGCGGGGCTCCGACCCCCCCTGATGGTCCTCCGCTGATATGCACAAATCTGCGACCATATCAAAAGATCAAGTTAGATTAGTTAGTTTTTGAACATTTGTTATTGCCATGGCTGGAGTGGAGTACTACGCTTTGAGACATGGCAGGAGTAGTTTCTGTTTTCGAAAATTTTGTCATTAGCAAGGAACAGCACAGGCAAACAGATGTGATCATTAAGTTGATGCCTAACTCGTTCATGCTGATAGCATTTTGCATTGATGTGGCATAAGTAGTTTTTTCTACGCTATGCATGAAATATGAGACTCTACGTTGCAGCCTAATGCTTAGAGTGCAGGCAATGAAAATTTTCAAATGCACAATAAAAAATTAAGTTGTTTTGCAGATAGAAATGCGTAAGCCAAAATTAAGGAATGATATTTGTAGTCCCGCTGGCTAAAAAAATGGTAATACAAACTCAAATTATATTCAAAAAGGAAGAATTACAAAAGAATTAGTTAAATGAGAAACTAGTCCTACCTAGCTCATCAGCAGCAGCAGTGGTAGCAGCGGCAGCAGCAGCAGCAGCAGCAGCATAAGCAGCAGCAGCAGCAGCAGTAGCAGAGTCTGTCTTGCTGAGCACGTCCCGTGGGTCGATCTGTGTGAAGGCTGGGATGCGCTGTGACGTCATGTAGTACACGCCGTGCAGCACGTCTGTCGCGTGGATGCGATTATGGTCTGAGCGCGGCGCAACACTTACGCATATTAATATAATAAAACTATTATGTACAAAAAATTTCAATTAAAACATGATATCTCAACTAGCGACTTTGTGACATCGCCACTTTGTGACTTTGCGATTGCGACTTGCTAACCATGCATGACTCTCAAGTTAGATATTACTAAGTTTTATGTGACGTCATACCGGTAGAAAAACCGTTATTGCAGCGCCCATTGCAAGGTCAAAGATTGTGTGAGAATAAATCTAGCATGAAGACCACTATTTGCTTGCCTAATTTTTCATCATAATTATCTATCGCATGAATACATTTTGACATTTTGAATGTTACTTAACTGAAGTCCTAGAGGGATAAGCAATCAAAGAGTAATTATCATAAATATTTTATTTCGCAATACTTTTTCTCGTCTTGTTTCAGCTCCTTCGTTTGAAACCTGATTCGTCGCCCTGGAAACTTTCTTGTCCTAGCAAAACCCCACTAAACTGCCCCGGTGATAAAAGAAAAGTCTGATCCATCCTGGCTCGCAGCGATACTTGGAGGATGTGGGTAACTCGAGCGGGATTACATTAAACCCCGCCGACCTCTGAAGTATCCTCTTTACAGCCAAAGAACGGGACTGCTTGACGGCTTCTTCCACAATATACAGCGCAGTACCGCGTTAGTAGTAGTCTGAGCACAAGAATGGAATAGTTTTTATGTTGTTCCCAGAAAACATTTTCCTCCGACTGTTACAGTTCATGTGTCTTCGAGTTTCTCGGTCATAAAAATTCTCGCCACGTTTTTGTCAGACTGGAAAAAGTAGTGTAACTACAGTAGATGTAGTAAGCAGTGTAACTATACAGTACATGTAGTAAGCAGTGTAACTACAGTACATGTAGTAAGCAGTGTAACTACAGTACATGTAGTAAGCAGTGTAACTGCAGTACATGTAGTAAGCAGTGTAACTACAATACATGTAGTAAACAGTGTAACTACAGTACATGCAGTAGCTAGAAGCAATTGTGGGACGAGTTGGAAATACCATAATCGTTAACAAATAGAACAAACACTAACCAGTATTAAAAATTGCGTTTTCAGGCTCGGATTTTATATTGCCAAATAGTAGTCTGAGCAAAAAAGTCTCTTAGAATGTTTACAGTATGGCATGCAAATTTTTCGCTTTAATTTACTGAGTGCAGTGCTATAGTCTAAAAAGAATAACGTTTTCATATTTTATGTTTTTGATGACTTTAAGAAAGTTAATATTGTAAATGGCCTGTTCATTATTCAATATATCTGTCCGTTCTATAGAAGTGATTCAAATAAAATTAAAATTAAACGTCTGAACAAAACAATAATTCATAAAAAGACGATTGAGTTCATAATCCATTTCGGCTTTCGAAGACGTTATTCCAATGGACCCAGCACAAAAAGCAACTATACTCCTAGTTCTTTTCTCCGCTGTAGATTTTCCGAAAACACTTTAAGAAAATCTTAGTTTTCAGAACTTCTTAGGAAATTTTAATCTTAAGATAAGAAATGGCACTGTTGTCATTTGAAACTTTGAACAGTTTTTGAATATTGAACTTTTGAACAAATAAAAGATGACGCCATTGCGTTCAAAAACAAATTTGAGTTCTTAAAATTTGGATTTAGGAAATACTTGAGAAGAAACTTAAGAAATGCATGTGAATCCAGGTCTACTCACATGGCTTGTCCCTGTAGCCCATCTCGACTGCGTGGAAGTAGGCGAGGAAAGCCTCAAGCGGAATGTGAAAGGTCTCCATCAGCCCGACCTCCGTGAATATCCGCTGAGCCACCTGAAGTAAAAGAGAGGAAGCAATGTTGTTGTTGTTGTGTTAGCCCCTTGAGGGGAAAGGTGATGCCCCATTTCACCAGCTGATGGTCGCTGGTGGTGGTTCCACCGTATCTGGTAAGCATCGTAGGAACACTTGTGGCTGACGAATTTAAACCACCCTTGCCAAAGGGTGCACGAAGTGACTTTTAAATCTATGCCGCGATCGGGACTCTAATCGGCAACTGCTACACTCGTAATCCGAGACCGCGACCTAGACCCCTGGGCCACAACGCTTCGTCCCGCCCTATGGTGGCAGCAGGGGCAGGGCTGCCGGGCGCAGTTTAATGTCATGTCCGGGACGAGAGAAAGCAATGATGATATAAAGCACATATTTGCAGCAAATGCCTATACATCATGCCGAAACAGGCCCGTTAACAAAATAAAAAAAATATAACAGCACGGGCCCAACATTTTATCTTTGATAGGGTCTCTGTAAGAGTCTTGTAAGGGTCCATACAAGAGTCCTGAAAGAAGTATGTAGGGGCCATGCTTAGGTCTATGCAAGGATCTTGATAACTTTTATGTAAGGGTAAAAAAATATAATAGCCTTTTTTTTTTTTTTAAAAGTACATAGTCCTTTTTACAAAAGGACTACTTTGGTAATACTATGTATAGGACATACAATCGATGACTTCTACTGTCGCTATAACTTGGAGCGAAGATGCTGAGATACATATGAATGATTGTGGAAGGAGATGGAGACCACAAACTGGATACACTAAAGAAGACATATTGCGGACAGCAGCAGCAGCATCAGTTGCAGCAGCAGCAGCTGTTCGATGATGGCGTCCAGCCTCAGCGGCTCGAGGAGGTTGACAGATAATTTTCACTCAGACGACCCATCGATGCCCGCCGCGGACGTCCGCGGCTAATACGTGGGGGCTTAGCGTCGTGGCGTGACGTAGAGGCATTTCTCTCGGAAAGGGGAGCTGGTGGGGAGGGGGGAAGGGGGGGCTTATGTCATACTAAAAAGGGACTCGTAATTATTAGAAAAGACCAAACACAGCGGTCTGAACGTATCGTAAAACTCAAGAGTAAAGTGATTCAAAGAGCCAAATAGCGTGACGAAATGAGATCTAGCAATTAAACAGTTTGAATTACAATACCATGATTCAGATGGAAAGCAATTTGTACCAGGCTGCTGCTGATATTGAATACCTGGCAAGTATTCTGCATCTAATACTTATCGACTGCGTTGCAGTTTGTTCGCAGTGCGATGAACAATTGTAGAGGCCCACTGATCAATAGCGTTTGTTGCTGGCATCCAATCTTGCAATCGTTCTTCGTTTGTTTCTGATGCCATTGAAGCACGCATGTCCTGGATCTTATAGCTACATTATATTATCAATGAGATGTGCATTTCTGTGTCTTCGCTCTTGCATTGGCCTTCAGAGTTTCAAATTAGCATATTGCATAACATTTTTACTGTAGGCTATGCCCTTCCTGCCCAGTAAACCCCCTTCTCTCTTGGCGTTCAAGGCCAGGACTCTGTATTTATTTACTTATCTTCATTTATTGAAGAGTATGCCCCTCCCCCCCGCACAGGGGCTAGCCCCCTTCCCTCAGCGGGTTCTAGGCCCCAGCTCTCACCAGACTGAGGCAGTGGTGCGGCGCGCGCGCGGCTAGCTCAAATATAGGGTACTCCCACCGACTCAGCGCCTCCACCGTCAGCAGCTCCCCACAGACCCCCTCCCCGCCCCACTTCTCCCCAACCCCCCTCCGCTCACCTCCCTGCTCCCCTTCCCCCTGGTCGTGAAACACCTCGGAGGGTCTGGTTAGGTCGGTGGGGGATGGGAGCGAACAGGGAGAGCGCGTGGTGGTGAGTGTTAAAGTAGCGGGGGGGGCGGAGGGGGCGGTGGGGGGCTGAGAGCCTCCCGCGGAGTGTGATCGGCTGGCGGAGAAGACTTGTGAAGCATGGCCCTCGTGACATACCTGGGCGGAATGCGGTTTTGTTTGTTCATTGTTTATTATATTTAAATCAGTCAATAATGAAATGATGAAAAATAATAATACATGTATATATAACGATAAAGTAGACTTAATATACAGGTGGCAAATGAAATCAATCATTGTTTTATTATATTAAATCAATTGCACAGAAAATTCACTGAGCGTTATTCGTAGGTGTACATTTAATCACTAGACCTACTTTATGTTTCACTAGTTCTTTAGTGTCATTTGTAGTCTGTCCCATTTACACGTTATCCTACTTCTTCTGTATGCAATGGCTTCCTAAAATTCAAGATCAAAATTACTGTGTGCTTAGTCTTCCCTGTCTGTCCGGTAACAACGTATGACCGCAGGACGATACGCATCTAATGACCACACGCAAAACTGAACCAGCTTCATTCTCAACGACAGGAGTTTATTCTAAAATACGCTCCAGTCAGTAGCGTTAGGAGCCAGGGGCATCATGGCAGATTCAACATCGTAAAGTCGGTTTCAGTATAATGAGACGCTCTGTTCGTCTGATGATCACTGGATCCAGCGAACACGACTCAAACCTAATGACCCTATCACGAGACTCCGACTATAACGACCGTTCAACGGCTCCTCACTCTTGATCATTGGGGAAGGGCATTTCGACAAAACACAAGATATGGGTCTACATTACTTTTCCTCCAGAAGCTAAGTCGAGGGCTTTCATAGTAGGCCTATGTGAAATTTTTGGAGCCGATTTTTGATATGCAATAAATATTAGGATCTTTTTAGGGTATAATTTACAAGTTGTCTATTTGTAGGCCCCTTTATAGTTTCCGTCCAACGTTGAACCTATTAATGCATGTTTTTGACATGCATCCTAGTGCGGGGGACCATTTGAGGCTTTTAACAAGTTTTCGGGGCCAAAACCATTCAGATCAAAGTGGGGGGCTGGCTCCCACTGAATCCGCCACAGTTATAAGAGTTCCTAGCAGACAAATTTAACCATCCACCAGAGAGTCATTAGACGTGATGGGGTGGCGCCCCCAGCGAGTAACGACCAAATTGATATCAGCCCGGAGGGGATGGGACGCACTTTCTTTGCGACTTTTGAAACTCCTGATCTCTTACCGCAAGGCTTGATTGATGTTATTGCTTCTGTCAGATTTAGTGTATCTACACGAGATGAAGGGTTTGATAAATAGTGGTAACACGGACGTAACATAGATTCCCGATGATGCATTCTAGAACAGATAATAGTGTCTGCATCCACAACGAAGATCAACGCTGCTCAAATCTATTTTTTCGGCGCCGCTGCATCACAAAAACAGAAATCTTTCAGTAAAATCTGGTCACAGAAGTTTGGAGATCAAATTCCTCAAAGAACGCATGTAGCATAATTTTCACCAATGAGCATAACTAGCCATATAGGCCTAGGAGTCAGCCTGTGCTTGAAGGGAGAAAATGCTTCTCAAACAACATCTATAAACCCCCCTAACTTACTTCAGAACCGCCACTGCTTACCTGCGCCCCCGCAGGCCCCTGGTTGCCAGACGGCAGGGCTTCCGGCCCATGCCCGGCCGGCAGGGCCCCTAGACCATCGGCGGCCGCCCAGGCAAACGGCTCGGCCCCTGCCCCCCTCGCCCCCTCCCCCTCCCCCTCTCCCTGCTCGCTGCCAGTGGGGGAGTCGCAGCTGTCGTAGTCTGACGTCACGTTAAGACGCTTCTGTAACGTGACCTTCAGCTGGACCTTCCGGGGGGCAGGGGTCCCCTCAGGGCCCCCGGCATCGAGGCCCCGGCCCTCGGGGCCTTGCCCCCCCGCCTGGGCTGTGGTCGAGTAGGGGGCCCCCGCAGAGGAAAACTGAAACCAGGCAGCAGTGGCGGTTCTTGTTTATTGGAATGTAGATTCCATGAAATGAGGATTTTTCTGAGACGTTTTTCGCGGGTTTTTTTTCATTTTTCCATAAGCTTAGTCTAGTTAGTTCTTTGGCTATAGGTATGGACTCAGGCACACCGAATGGCCGACGGTCTTAAATCCCAAGATAAATCAGTTGTTGCCTGAATTAATAACAAAAGGGGAACAATAATAATGATAATTTAATACGCGTCCATTCTTAAATGGAAATACACAAATTACGCCGAAAAGACATTACAGGCTATTTAAATTATTTTCCCGCAAAATCACGCTAATAGTGATAAATATAGGTTTAGTTTTTGTCGGCCATGCTATAGTCAGCAGGCTAATGGCATGTTAGAGAAGATGAACAAGATGTTGCTTCACTCTAAAAAATCAAGTTCTCGAAGAAGCGCCACAGTTCGAACTTTAATCTGAAAGATTCCGTTACAAGGCCACAGTCCCAAACGCCCATGTTGCAGAAAACAGAAAAAGACATCAAAAACTCGAATGAAGCGACGGTCGTCGAACCGCAGACCATGAAGAAAGCATCTCGCCCAGAAATTCATCAAACTGAAGGGAGACGGAAGAGAATGCTAAATTGCGACTATCCATTACTCGACAGGAGGCTTTCTGAGTGGCGACTGCAGGCGAGCAAAAACTATGCATCCTTTCTGCTAGGCTGATGAATAGTAGGAACGCTGAAGGCGATACTAATACTTGCTTGTGTGGATTATTGCCGTCACGTATCGTTGTACACGCAGCAGCAGTGATTGATACACTCTTCAATTAGACAACTCAAAGATAGATAGGTCTACTTCAATGTTTCATCCTCCACTAACGATTGCGCACAAACATTATAAATGGATACGCCTACAAGCCACACATCTTCGAATCAGGACAGTGCAAAATCAAACATAGGTATACGTACATTTATGTCACATTTGACAAGACTATCCTGAGATCTAAAGCTCGATAGCCTGCATCAGAAGATCTTCTATGCATATTATTCTGATTTGTTGAAGCAATCAATCCTGCAAATGACCATAGCAGCAGCTGCTTGAATGCACTGTGGCACATAGCGCATTGTAGGTATTATGCAATTTGGCTCGCGCTTCAACCGTACGTGTATTTAAATTCTTTTAATATTCCAGTTTCTTTTTCTTTATTGCGTTTTTTGCCTTGACGGTGAATAAAATATTTTTATGCGGGGATAAAAGGGATAAAAGATGACGGAAGCTGGACTATTCCCAGGTGATCTTACTCGCTCACAGTGGCCCGTTGATAAATGTTTTATTTTGCACGTTCTTCATCTAAAGCGTTCGAGGCTTATGCCAACTAATCTCAGCTTAGGCGCCATTAGGCACGACGAAATACGACGTTGAAATAGACGTTCCATCTACATTTTGTTTTCATTCGTGTCCTGCTCGCAGCTGTTGCTTGCTTGGACGACTGTTCGCCAATAAGCGTTCGGGGATTTGTCACCGCGCGTGTGTCCGCGCAGCATCACAGCCAACCCTTCGAGGTTTGAATCTACCAATAGCGCAGGACCACTGCGCCACGAATCACTTTGTGTAAAAATTTGAGAAACACTTACATGTAAGCATACTACATTAGGTTAAACCTACCGTAAGTGAAAATTGCTTCTCCGGTGCAAAATAATGATCGTCGGAATAAAATTAGACAAATGAAAAAAGTAACTAAACATCATCTTGCGCACTTGATTTCAACCCAAAATTGGAACAAATAAAAACCAAAATTTGGTAAAAGAAACTTATCATATTGAAACGCATTGGAAGAAATTAAACCGCATCTTTTCGCGGAACATTTCATATCAAGACTGTGCAATAGTTATAGAAGAAAACGTATGCAAGTTACAACATATTGGCTCCTTAGAATTTGAAGTTGCTGACATCGGTTGGCCGTTGGTATATTCCAGTGCTTGTCGTTCTGGGCCGCTGGGTCAAACAGCGGAAGTGAGAACCGGAAGTCGACCTTTTACTGAATCTACCCACGGCCTATTCCGCCTCCGCAACCACGTCCCTTCCCGGCCGCTCCCGTGGACCACACCCCCGCTCCGGGGGACCACTCCCTACCGCGGCTCTGGGGAACCACCTCCCACCGCCAGGAGTTGTTGGGACCCAGCAGTTCTAGCGCCCCTATAATTATATTGGCTGCGTCCGCTCTGCTTAGCGTTACCGTGTGGCGAGAACCAGCCTAGCTGACAAGGGATCGGTCAACTAGCATTCTGCTTGGAAGAACGCTGAATTTCATTTCGACCCTAAGTAATGAAGTTCCACAAAGAGCTTAGTAGGACTTTAGGCGCTGCTGAAAGCAGTTGACGCGATAGAATTTTTTTGAAATTGTCATCCAAATATGCTTATTTAACACAACAGCTCCGCAGGCTTACATCGGGCAGATAATAACAATAGCGTGCCAATTGCTGTGGATTGACGCTCGTAATTCAGTTCATACTCGCTAATCGCAATAACACGGACTTCACTATTTTATCAATTCTTTAAAATACTCGCATCGCTTCTGTTAATCGCGATATAGAGCTGAATCGGGCCTTGCTCGGCTCACTTGTCGATGATCGTCAGTCTAGAGTTGCTAGCTAACTACTTTCACAGTGCACAGTACACAGTGCACAGTGCACAGTGCACAGTGCACAGTGCAGTGTACAGTACACAGTGCACAGTGCACAGTGCACAGTGCACAGTACACAGTGCACAGTGTACTGTGCCACGTCATCAGTCATCAGTGCCACGTCATCAGTTTCTCACACACACTATGTCAAAAATATACAATCTGCAACATTGCCAGACGCAAAATGTTTTCCCATAGCGAGAATCGAACCCTGGCCGCACACACGTTACATCATTCTCCTCACCACTACGCCGCAAAGCTCCACCGAATGCAATGCAATACTCCATCCAACTCACCTCTTCTCCCCCCCGCTCCCTCCCTCCCACCGCC
>JAQIWG010007964.1:0-11842 GCA_034695025.1 Chamaedrilus cognettii | reverse complement strand
AAATCAATCGAAGATCAAAAGTAGGCCAATGTGGAATTTGGAATTTTTTATCGCCTTGCCAAACATAAGTCTTTTCTTCCCTTAGTCAATC
This sequence comes from Chamaedrilus cognettii, assembly GCA_034695025.1. Classification (NCBI taxonomy): domain Eukaryota; kingdom Metazoa; phylum Annelida; class Clitellata; order Enchytraeida; family Enchytraeidae; genus Chamaedrilus; species Chamaedrilus cognettii. The sequence goes on along the minus strand of JAQIWG010007964.1, from coordinate 11,751 downwards.
TCACGCTCATTAACTTAAAAGCTCTAATTGTATATCTCTGCGTGCTATTCAATAGCTATAGACCTAGGCATTAGGCTATATGGCATCCCGTGCGGATCGCACGGGACCGCACGGGACCGCACGGGATAATGTTGAAGCGATTATAGAGAAAAAATTATATAGCCTATGTATTCTCGTGAGCAACTGCAATTAAGATAGCCTACTGCTAGTAATATAGGTATAAAGTAAAGAAATGTTCTGTCCGCGCGCGGTCAACCTAACATTAGGCTCATGCGCTGTACTTTTAATCGACTATATATTAATCAGTGCATTATCTGCCATTGCAACAAGCGACAACTCAGGATTTTACATCAGTGTTTAAATTTAAAAGACTCAAAACTATAATCCGCTCTAAGGCTATATAGCCTTACCACCAGCAATCACTTTTAGCGCCATAATTAACCTTGAGAAGGATGATGGCCTATAGAAGCGATCTTGTTCCATACATGAAAATTGGCTAAGACCTAAATTCACAAATATTTCCTTCAAAATTGTGTCCTAAAGGGGCCTACTACTTGTTTACATACCAGATGAGAGGTCCCATCACTCCCATCACCTCTATAGTGGCCCTGTGCGGTGCGGTGCGATCCCGTGCGGTGTATAGTGTGACCGGGCATTGGTTTGAAGCCACTACAACACTACGTGTTATCGTCAAATAGTCTAGCCTGGAGTCACAGACATTTAAATTATTACTTATTTACGCCATTGCTATGCTACGGTTTATCTGGTGGTAGAGACTAACGGCATATATAATGTCGCATTGTGTTGAAACGCTGTGCGTGGTACAGCTGGGGCTACGTCTAAACGGTATATCAAACATTAGTTTTATTGATTACAATAATGCGATTCTGTCATCATCAGCCATGAAAGCAGCAGACGTCAGGAGCCAGATGTCAGCTGAACCGGCTGATACATGGCTGCTGTAGAAATATGGCTACAGGTAGTTTGATCCAATTTCGTTATTGTTAGAATTCAAAATTACCCTGTTTGCACAGGGCTGAGATAAATTAGTCTACAGACTCATTGTAATGTTCCTCCCCACGGAAATCTTTAGTAAAAGGCGAAAGATTTATGCGCGGGTTGAAGAGAAACCAGAGTTGATACGCAATCAAAAAAATGCTTGGTCAATAAATTCTCGCTAACGTAATTCAGGTGTATGGATTGAAATAATTTTTTTTACGAAAACAGTTTTAAGTCGGCCTTGAAAATTTGTCCTCCAGTTGTTACTAGCAGTCTAGAACTCTAGCATTGAGAATATTGGACAAGAACTAAATATTAACTTCTACAAGCCTATTGAAGTTTTTAAAGGAATTCAGATTTCAAATCGGTAATTGTGTTTTATTGTATAGTATTAAGTTCGTTCATAATAGGGTTAGAACATTCGCCGGCTGGCGATCCTATTAGAGTTCGACCATTCGCTAGATGGCGACTTTAACACCTAAAAATTTAATAAGCCATAGCTCGGTTGGCACCTATTTCATGTCGAGTTATTGAGAAGATTAACCAAAAACAGTGGCGTAGACCTATAAAGTATCGCCTCTCAATTAGCAAACAATAGTCTTTTAATGTTTTAATTTCCAAAACGATAAATCGCAAAGAATACTCTTAATTGAACGCGACTTTTGCAGGCCGATCTGTTGACTTCGTGTTAGCAATCATATACGAGGTAACTTCGAACGATGGTGCTTTCTTGGCTTGTGATTTTTCCTTCACTCGCCAGTGGTGTTTGTGTCGATGATTCGAATCATGACTCTCCTGCCTTACATCTGTCAATTCTTCAAATGCGGAGCCGTTACAAAATGGCGATTGGTTCGAAAAATACTTCTCCATAAGAAAAGACCGAAGTTCGGCCTTTGACTGAGCATGAAATGACTGTGGAGAGAACTCACTAAACGACGATTGCATCCCACAGATGGCTGAGATGGGTGGATCAGATTGATTGACACGACTCTGCCGATTTGGGGAAAGAAAAAAGGAGTTTACTGGTAAACGAGACTGTATAAAAACTTCCACTGGCAATGTTGCAGCGGATGCATAACTGCACCGACTCATTGACGTGGAAAAGTTTGTCCTGTCCCGAGATTCCGACTCCTGGCCCCAGTTCTCATTGATTTCATGATTATGCCGCTGCGCGAGCACTTGTATCCGTTGCTCAACGTGCAACATCTCCTGCTGCTGATGGCTGTGTGGATTTCGCTGCATCATCGGATATCCGAAGCGGCTGTCGCATGACATAGGCCTAGTTTCGCTGAGCCGATTAGTCCTATTGCTTAACCCGGATTGCGTGTAACGATTTGACCCGAGATCCCTGATAGGGATACCGGCTGAAGTGTGAGCAGCGATGGTGATGCCGGAAGACTCTCCTTTCGATGATTCTCTTCCCGGTCGTCGTTTCTCCGAGAGTTGCGCATCCACAGCCTGGTCTTGGTAGGGCGGCGGGTCGTCCGGTGGATCGTAGGACGGTGGGCACAGCATCGCAGGCGAAGACGCTGGACGGGAATAACAAGCAATTTATAAAATAAATATAAATAATATTGATAAATATTTGTATAAAAATATTTTTTACAATTTCAGCATTTATGTGAGCAACATTCAATCAAAATTTGACATCCATCAACTAACGTCTAAAGTCATATAAGTTATATCAGTCGGAAGAAAACACGATTTTGGCAATACCCTTCCCTTGTGCTCCTCGTATTCAGTACCGCAGCGAGCCTGGAGAGAACAGGACGGCACCCCAGGCGCCACGTCTGGGCGGAGCGCCAAACGGATAAAAATTGTCTCAATTTGACACTGTAACTTAGAGCCTGAAAATTTGACTAATATACAAGTACCAGGTGTACAAAGTCAGAGCCGGTCGCCAAAAAAGAACGCCCCGTTCGCCACCCCTGAGAAAAAAGATTTGGAGTTAGGATATACCATTTTGTGCAAAAAATACGCGCCAGAAGCCCTTGCTACGCCACTGTTTTGAGCTGGATGCCAGAATAGGTTATGAACATAAATACCTGAAAGAACGTAAAATCTGAAATATTGATCGTTAGCAAAAGATTTACTAGTGCACCTTTTGATGTTATTGCAAGGTGCAATGCTCTGGCATTGCTAGATGTTAAGCGCAAAACGTAGCCATACCTCGGTGAACAGGGGATGTGGCGCATACGCTGTAGTTGACGTTAACGCCAACGGCACGCCGGCCATTCGCTAGACGACGCTGGTGTCCTTCGCTACCTACTTCTACAAAGATGGAACACAAGCGCGTCGTAGAACACAGAAGTGCGGTACACATTTTTTTCTTCATGAACCATCATCAGGAGTTTCTAGAGAACTGTTAAAATAATGCCAGGCTAAGTGTTAAAGTGTGCAGTCTTTAAAGACCATAACATTGTCTGCTTGAATTGTGATTCTCTAGGTGTCGCAGTGTACTATAAATTCATGACCATTTTTTCATCCGTTTCAGTTCGCTAGATGTCGCTAGATTTTAGCATCTAATCTTATTATGGCAAATAACTGAAAAGTACTACTCGCTAGATGTCTATGCATATCAATGCATCAACAACGAGGTTCTTAATCGAACACGTTCGCCCTTTACGCATGCCCTAATATTGAGCGTCCATTGACTATTCTGTTTATACAGGTTAAAGACCTACTGGCTTTAACCCCTAGTCGGATATCTGAGTCAAAATGCACTTTGCGACTTTGCGACTTTGCTACTGCGACTTTGCGACTTTGAGACTTTGCGACTTTGCGTAGCAAAGCATCTACTCCAGCCTCCTCCTCTCCTCGACATGCGGCGAGCCTCGGCGAGTCTGACTGACATGGCGCTATTTTGAAGCCTTTTTCATCATTGTTCTTCACTATTTATAATGCAGCGAAACCAATGAGGTATTAATCTGTTGCCTAAATTGACGCGTTGATGTGAACACAAGCAGGTCTATGTTGTTTTCTTTTCAAGATCGGGAAAAGCTTGACAGTGAAAGATATGAAAGCTAGAAAATTAAAGACGTGAGGATGCGACGGATAGGATAAATGGAGCGCGGGTGTCCATGGCTGCAAATGGTCTACTCCTGCATTAGCGGGGAATGCGGCCACAAAAGCGAGTGTGTGTGTGTGTTTCTCTTCAAGATTTATTGCACAAATTATGGGCCTAGTTCCGAGTGTATTCTAACCCGAATTGAAGCGTTTGCGCCGTCGGTAGATGGGGCAGCAGTGGCAGTAGAAGCACATGATCAGCCCGGCAGCAGCCATCATCACTGCCGTCCCCAGCGCGAATCCGATCAGCAGCAAACTGAGGAAAAATCGTACCCATTGTAAGCCTTTGAACAAAAATGCACAGCCTCGACAGAAAACTACTTTGTAACAAAATCGCCGACTACCAGCCAATAGACTAATATTATGTTCAAAATACACACTTAGATGCAGAACTTTAGGATCCTTTGAGCAATAATTATATCATAAAGTTAAGCCTGATTTGCTAGTGACGTATAGCCCATGGCCTTAGGTCGACTTTAAGATGTCGAAAAACGGCTGCTTTGGCCTTGACTTTGGCCTTGCAACTCGCGGCCTTGGCCTAGTCTTTACCTCTGATCTCCTTAATGTCACCGGCTGTTGCACAACTTGCATGTAGCCGAGGTTTTATTTGCAAATAATAGCCAATTGTTGTAACAAGGTAGATTAATCAGCCAATCGGTACATTAATCATGGCAGCTGAAAACGATACGAGGGCGTGTCACAAAATAATAACAATATCGCATGTGGCCTATAACAACGAGCCAAGTCTCGCACACATCGTCATGCCCCAGGCGCACTGCTGATCATTTTCAGTGCCATAAATTACATAGATTTGAAACTGTCAACAGCACCGCTGCAAAGAATAAAAAGAGCAATGCTCAATTGAGCTAACTGTCGGATTTTGTGTTAGTCTTAAATCCAGCACGATTGATTGCATAAATTAACAAAAATTATTTTAATTGATAAAGCATGAGGATTTGGAAGATTGTGCAAAGATATATGCGTAATTCAAATTTTTCTCACACAACTTAAGCTACAGGTTGACCATTTTTATACATTTTCATCCTTCTACAGAAAATGTCATCTTCAAGAAAATCAGTAGGCTACTTATTATTTTTATGCATAAAGACACTATCTAACACTATATAACACTATCTAACACTATCCAACACTATCTAACACTACCTAACACTATATGACACTATCTGACACTATCTAACACTGTCTAACACTATTAAACACAATCTAACACAATCTAGCACTATCTAGCACTATCTAACACAATCTAACACTATCTAACACTATCTAACACTATCTAACACTATCCAACACAATCTAACACTATCTAACACTATCTAACACTATCTAACACAATCTAGCACTATCTAACACAATCTAACACTATCTAACACTATCTAACACTATCCAACACAATCTAACACTAACACTATCTAACACTATCTAATACTATCTAACACAATCTAACACTATCTAACACTACCTAAATACTATCTAATACTATCTAACACAATCTAACACTATCTAACACTATCTAACACTATCTAACACTATGGCTCAACACCACTACAGTGGCGCAAGTAACGCTTAAGTTTGGTAGGGAATTTGTCTGAAAAAAAGCCGTTCAATTAACGAGGCCCAGCATAGATCTAGATCCAAAAGTTGCCGCGATTTTGAAAAACCAGGGTAACTTTATAATCTCTAAAAAGTAAAGAACTAAAATAAGAACCATTAAAAAGCTCAAATAGCTTTCTCGATACTCGATAGATCTTTTCAGGAAGTTGAGTTGGTTACTATCATCGGCCATTTGAACAGTTAACATTCACAATTTTCTCCGCGTCTAGTAACCAGGGTTCATTTTAGGAGGCGTAGTACGCCTAAAACAGACTTTAAAAATCATTAAGCCTATGTAGAAAAGGGTAGGCCTAGCGTTAAGCGTGAAAATGAATGACCTAGGCGTAGGCCTACGCGCTTTGTAAGATCTGGTGGGGTAACGTTGCCTGTGCACATGGAAGATAGTCGAGTGACGTCGATGATTCCCGCTAAACGCGGATTCAGTATAAGTTAAGCCTAAGTTTAGTAGTAGTTATAGTTTAAATAGTTGAAAAAGAAAAATGACTTAAGAACATTTCAAAAATGGACACGGTCTGCACCCCCCTCCCCCCGCTCAGAAGTTCGCATCCGAAGCGAAGTCTGCACCACAGCGATCCTGATGGCTTAGCCTATAGGCTACTCCTTATTTCAACGGTGCAGGCGTACGACGACGCAACTTCCTTAAGAAGGAAGTGTAACGTTACGCCGGTTTCATCAGGGCTAAAATTAACTGTGCTAGTAACTATACTGTTCCCACTTCTCCCCCCCCTGGCCTGAATTCAAGGCCAGCTGCAATCAAATGACTTCTGCATCATCATACTTTTAGACTTAGTCACTACCTGTGTTCCAAAGTCATAATCTGACCATTAATTATCGCATGTGCGGTCCTCCACGCGGTCCTGCGGTCCTGCGGTCTTCCATGCCGTCCTGCAGTCCTCCATGTGGTCCCACTGTACCATTGCTTTTAGGCTCGATTACGTTGCCCTTAGAGACCAGCCTCATAACATGACGCAAGAGAATGTCGTTTACTGGGGCGTTAAAAGATCTTTGTTCAGGGTAGCACGGGTCTCATGGACTCCTATAAAAGGGATACGGATCTCATGGGCTCCGGGAGAAGGCTGCGGGTCTTACGCGCTCCGGGAGCGGGCACCGGCTTGCGGGGCACCGCAGGGTTTGCCATTTTACTAATAATTTTCTGTGGAAAACCATTCGCATTTTGTTTTCTTAACCTAAGGTAGGGTACCGTACATTGCAGTTTACTATAGTGCAATAAAAATATATCGAATTAGAGCTATTAATATTCTTACTACTGATGTACGGGAGCAACGATAGGCCTGGCCCAGCTAGGTGCGTCCTTGTTGGAACAACAGTAACGGTCCGCTTCCGTTCCGCAGCAGAACTGGTCCCCCGGGACGCCGCTTCGCTGTGGACAGTGGAACCCGTTGTTCCATTGCCCGTGCTGGTCCGTGAATCCGGGACAATACTGCAGCGTGCCGGGTACTGCAGTCACCACAGTACATGTATAGTAGCAACACCGAGCTGTATTCTATTGAATAGAATTCGTACAACATTTTATGAAGGGCGTAGTGACGATAGATAGGGGACTTGAATCCAGGTCTCTGGGACTTGCGTCCACGCCTTAACCACTACACTAGAGCGCCTCGCTGTAGTGCAGTGGCAACTATAGAATTACAATAAGAAAAAACATGGTGTTAGCAGGTTGAAGATTAGTGCTAGCTAGTTTTGTTTAAGTCAAACATGAAGAAATTGCATTCAGATCTATTAATAGACTAAGCGTACCTACCATATCCTCACATAATGTGACGATAATTGTCAATTTTGTAAGTTTCAAATTTGGAAAGAACCTTCAAAAGTGTATCTAGGCCAATAAGCAGAGGCTATTTTAGATTTTGGGAGTTGGTTACGTTAGTGTAACGTCAGGCAAACAGCAACAGCTGCTGTCGCTATCTGCTGTCGCCGTGTAGACTATATTGCCGTACGCAGTGAATCCTACACTATAACGCGTACACAGTGAGCACTATGCTATTCTTGTGCGCGGAACAACACAGCATGCAGATTGCAAAATGACTGTATTGCGCGCTTTTTCCATACGACTCTCCCGGGAACAATTTGTTTTAAGAGTAACTGTGGGCTTAGTTGATCCCAGCGGATACCGTTTCAATGGCCTTCAGCGTAATCTATCGATGATCTGAGTCGTAAAATAAATGTAGAAGAGGAACAGTTTTAGACCATCGCGCTTTACGACTTGGTTGTCCACAAGTTAAGCTCTTGCTTCGGGCAGTCGTATGCATTCATGGGAGACAGGGGAGAGGGGGGTACTTCCCCGTACTTCACTTTGTCAAATCTCTTGGTGTGACATCAAAGAAGAGCTTAAAGCTAAGAAATGACCCCTCCTACAATTGTATCTGAGATTGCAGATACTTGGACAATTTTACATATTTGACATTTCTCACAACGGGCGCTCACACCATTGCGATTAAATCCCTTCCTCCCGCCCCGTACGAGCGTGAGTTGCTGTGAGATGAATCTTTAACTTTAGTGATTACCCCCCCCCCCCTCTTCTCATGAGTCTTCCAAGAAGTGTTTATCCTCTGTGAAGAAAATGCCCAGCCCACCTCCCCTCTAACGACCGGTGCGCCAAATAAAAGTCTCCCCCTAAAAGTTGGCCCCCTGGCAGGTTTTTTTCTGATTTAACTTTTATTTTTTCATCGAAAGCACTGAAACTTTCAGGGTTAGTAGCTGGCATCTTCATGAACATGTGCATACAACTATATTCGGTAAAGCGTTTTAAATTTTTCCTCTATTGCAACTTTTAATGACAAATTTACAACACTTTACACGGATGTCTCAATATATGACTAAAATTCACTCAGATCTCTAAAAATTGACTTAAATTAGACATAACCCTTCTTTAAGACATATCCAAATTTGGCAACAACTGGATCATTGGTTTAGAGATCATTAGATGGATCATTAGAGACAGTTTTTGGTACCAATACGTACGAGGGGAGACTGCTTCTACGAGGGGGAGACTTTATTTCGTTACAAATTTAAACCGTTTAACTTCGTTGTCCATTCTGCTATGAATCTCAAAAAATTGTGAGCTACGCAGTGAGCCACGATTTGTATTGTCACCAAATCGCATGCAAATCAGTTGAATAGTTTTGATACTATAATGCTTTGATTGCTTCATTGGTGGCTGAACAAGGCTGATATCAAAACTTATCACAACCATTAAGCCATAGTTATGCCATCATTACTACCTATTATTCGATGACAATGACTAAAACGCTAGTTTAAGCTACGACTTAAAATCTACAAATCAACATGAACAATGCATCAGAATAACTAGTGATAACTAATTCAATCAATTGTTCAATGTTCATAATGCAGTGTCGCTTAGAAAATACTGTATTAGAACATACCTACTATATATTACCTAGGCCTACAGACTGCGTAGGTAACACAAAATAGGTCTTACCACTACGATAGTAAAACAAATGCGGCAAAGCTAGTTTGGCAATTCGTGCTGGAAAATATCGTTAGGCCTAAGCATATTTAGGTCAGACTGAAAAAAACTATTTCATTTAAGTTGGATAAGATCCAACTCAGGTTAGGGATTTGCTGTTTTCGTCGTTCACGAAACTTTTCCTTGACCCTTTTCTGGCAATAACTCACATGGATCATGCCGTGCCTTTTCTGAAATCTTCACTCCACGGCTGATCTTTTGCGCCACGGACGCACAACAGCACACAGCGCTCTACCCTTCTTCTCTCCACTCCCGTAAAAGATCGTAAAAACCCGCAGAAATCCGTCACCGTCACAAAATTACAGACCCACGTTACCGTTCGCATAGCATTCGCCAGGGGTGAATCAATGATGATTTAGGGGGGGGGGGGGGTGCTGAAAGTCGGAAAAAATATCTGAGCCTCAAAAGAGTATTAATCGAGATTTTTTCCTTTGAACATGAACACACAAGCGGAGGTGGGGGGGGGGGGGGTGTGTGCTGACAGAGCATTTTTTTCTTACAACGTCAACCAGGGGGGCTCCTGACGCTAATACATGTGCTAACGGGGGGGCTCTTTAAAACAACAGGCCGGGGGGGGCTCATAATGACAACAGTGATCCTTCTTCCCTTTCGTTCTGCAGGTTTTCATCAATTACCAATTGATGCCTGCCTATGGCGAAGGGAAGTCCCCGATGTCGTCCCTGGACGCCGAAACGGACTCCAAACTCATTATTACTATTATAGTGAAAAACGTACCCCTTGTGCCCCAACTCAAGGGGGGGGGGCTCGAGTCCCCCCGCCCCTCCCCCCGTAGATATGCCACTGGCAGTCGCTGATGGCTAAGCCGCTATTTACATTCAGGCCACATCTCAGTCCATCGTTAATCAAGGCGCCAACGCGTTCGTCCGGGGCGAGTCAGGCCAAGCGCGTCCGGATCGATTCCTTTGCTCCAATGGTTCCCAGGGCGCCGCCAGACGTTCCTTTACGAGCGGCGAGCCTTCAGCACTGCGGCGAAATCGAGCGAAACGCAATTATGGTGTTGACGCTGGGCAAAACGAAAACTGAATTAAGTAAAACTCTTTCTACATGATAATAGATCCGATGCGGTGCGGTGAGCATTCAAGTTGATAGGCTGTGCCAATGCGATATGGGTAGTTTTGGCTTATTTTACCATGATCATGCCCGATAAATGGGCGTCAAGGTAATCTATAAGCTCAGGCCTACGCTATGGCAAGGTCAATGGACATTGGACAGTGACCAATAACGATTCTATTAGATAGCCAGTCAGTCACGTTTACAAATATTACTGCCCTATTGCATTGGGTAGTTAAATTTGAGTTAATTAGCCTGTCGTTAAGCTATTCAGATATAGAAGACGAAAATCGACTGAAGGAAGCTTCGGACTCCTCTTGATAGCGAGTTCTTAGAGACCAGACGAATGGTCTGATCTTAAACAACGCATTTACTTCTTTATCTTGAGTAATAATTGAAGCCTCACGTTGTAAAATCGACCCTAGAAAAGGTTAATTGGTTAGCGAATACAACGCAAAGGCTATAGGCTTAATCTCACCTGCGTAATTCTGCGTCGTAAGCCTGGCTCTACGCGGCATCGTGAACCTTCGAGTCGCTTCTTCGTTCAGTCGATTTTTTGATTATTGATCAAATTGACAAATGCAGCCTACATCGAAATTATGGCAAAGTTCATCTTTCAATCTTTTGCAGGTCTAAACCAATCTAGATAGGCCACGCCTTTATAGAAACTGTCATATACCATATAGAGACTAAGCTTAAATTGCGACAATTGCTAGTTAACCTCACGTGTCGGTAGCTACTTGTATGCTGACCAATATTTCTGTCAGACTATGCTTGATCCCGCATTGGTTTTGCTGCATTATAGTGAAGAAAACTGATGAAAAAGGCTTTAAAAAATAGCGCCATGCTAGTCAGACTCGTCGAGGCTCGCAGAGTGTCGAGGAGGAGGCTGGAGTGGATGCTTTGCTACGCAAAGTCGCAAAGTCGCAGTCGAATGCATTTTAACTAGTATATCCGACTAGGGGTTAACTCAGCTCCGCTTCGTATGAAATCACCTCAACGTCAGTGGCAGCGATGTGCTGCCGCTGGGCGCATCATCCGTGGCTTTGCCGTTCTGAGGACGCATTGTGAGCAGCCCGCACTGCGGCCATAGAACGGGTAGGTCTATTAATTGCCCAATAAACCTGCAAAAAATAGGTGGGCAATATGTTCAATTTTACGCACTAGACAGTTAAACAACGGGGCACAATTAGGCCGACGTTTTGATAATCTGAGCGAAGTAACCAAGAAACTCCGCAGCGTAAACTACGTGAAATAATAGAACTACGCCAGACAATATTCAATAGGCTGCGCCTTAATTACTGTATGGCCTGTATGGCCTCTGTGTCCGCGCAGTTTGACGTACAACTCAATCGTTTTGTCTGTAATACGCCCGACAATGATTATGGATCGGCGGTCTACAGTATTGCTCAAAAGTTTGAGCCCACCAAGTAAACCGTTCAGGGTTAAATTCCAAATATATTTATCAGGCATCA
>JAQIWG010007963.1:0-11843 GCA_034695025.1 Chamaedrilus cognettii | reverse complement strand
TGTTAGTCTATCTACACTGTTAGTCTATCTAAATTAGCCGGTTTCACTGTTAGTCTATTTAAAACTGGCTCTAAACTCTCTTTATTACCCTACTCTTGTTGCACCTTTTGAATTCGTTAATAACATTTGACCGAGTTTGAACATGTATTTTGTATCGCGCTTTTTTGAAACACCAGGCTGTGTTAACAACTGTTATACCATATTTGTGTGTGCTTTGAATGGCTAATGCAAACTGGGCTTTAATTGGCTGCTGCGTGCTGTACTCTGATTGGCTGCTGAACGCTGTGTTCTTATTCCCTGCTGCGTGCTGTGCGCTGATTGGCTGCTGAACGTTGTGCTCGTGCTGAGCTTTGATTCGCTGCTGCATGCCGCACAATGATTGGCTGCTGCACTCTGCGCTCTGATTGGCTGCTGAACGCCGCACTCTGATTGGCTGCTGCACGCTGCGCTCTTCGCACCCAGCTGGACCTGGTGGCTCATCCCTCTCCCGTTCTCCTTCGCGATCTTCATCTACGACGAGGGTCGGCGCGCCCTGTTGCGTCGTCACCCCGTGGGGGAGGGGGGGTGTGTGGAGGAGGAAACGTACTACTAGCCCCCCTGGACCCTCTCCTGGCCCCCCCTGGACCCCCACTGCCACCCCGTGGGCTCGTGGTGTGGAGGAGGAGACTTACTACTAACCCCCTTTGACTACCCCTGGCCCCGCCTGGACCCCCCCTTTGCCCCTGATACCCCTGCCACCTCGTGGGCGCCGGGGGTGCATGAAGGATGAGACTTACTACTAGTCCCTCCTGATCTCCCTGAAGCCTCCTACCACCTCGTGGGGGCGGGGATATTTTGAAAAGGAGGCTTACTACTATCCCCCGTGATCGCCTGTGGACCCCCCTGACTCCCCCTACCACCCCGTGGGGTCGGTGGATGTTAAGGAACAGACGTACTACTAGTCTCCCTGAACACCCCTTGACACTAACATCCTGTAGACGTGAGGGTGTGTATGAAGGAAGGGACCCATTTCTAGCCCCCTCTCTGATCCGAAACCGTCTGATCCCCCCGGAAGGCCCCTGCCTTCCCTGGCTTTCTCCCATGCCACCCCTTACCCTTCCTGCCCCCTGTGTCTATTTTTAGAAACGAACACTTTTAACTGAACTGCGACAGGATTAACTGAATTATGTTTCATTAATCTGAATTATTGATGTCGGATGTAACCAATCGCCTAGCGTGAAACAGATCTTTGATCAAGTTTTCATGCACGTTACGTCATTCAATCAGGTGAGTGTGCATGACCTCATGATCTCGACATGATTTAAACTCTAGTGTATTTGTCCTTAAAGTGTTAAATTTAATCTGGGGTCATGACGTCATCTCATCCAAATATGCTAGAACATTGCAGGCTTGATCTAAGATTTATTTAACGCCACGTAATAATTTGCAGGGATTTGAATCACCGATTAAAATTGAACATGTGATTGAATTACCTGGATAAAGTTGAACAACTGAAATTTAAAAATTTGCTGTAAAACATGAAATTTTAGCTGAATATTATTTTTGGAAGTTTTGACTCTTGAAAATTAAACTGCACTTATTTTTTGCGTTAAAGAGGACTGCCCATTATAAAAAGCTACTGCAGCGTTATTTTGGCGCATGTAATTTTTGCGAGATTAGCTGATTTTCGCAATTCGTCTAAATTGCATGCACTTTTATTTTTGGGGGTTTTACAGTAGTTCCTCTCTCTCAGTGGTCCCTAGCTCAATTGACTGGCTCTACATCTTCTTCAGTTTTTCGTTAAAGTATTACTCTATCTCATTCTAATCTCTATGTTGCTTAATCTAATAGGCTGTGTTAGGCCTATTGCTATACTCTGCGTGTACTATGCTATCGAACTCCTGCAGACTGAAGTAAATAAAGAATTGGTCTGAAGAGTTTCTAGAGCGTCTCGGTCTTGTCATAAAAGGCGACAAATGAGTAGGGTGCGATTTTTTGGACTGTAACAGTCTCTTTCTACACCTGGTCCAAAAACTGTTGAACTGCATCAGGAGAGAGGGAGAGACTGATATTCATAATGAACATCTTTATTTCACTCGTACGAGTAGCCGAAAACGTCACACACACACGAATATAAATTACTCAACACAAAAGAGAGATAATGAAATATAGCGGATGATAACTGGTAGCTCAATTGTTAACAGTTTAAACGAACTTATAATACATTATGCATTTTAAGCATATAATTATTATTTTATATATATATATATGTAATTATATTTTTATATCTACATTTTACTATATTATTCGCTGCAATATTATTCACGATTACACAGTTGACAGATTATGATTAGCTCTTTTGGCGAATATTTGATCTGATGCTATACACCATAACTGTTTATTATTTTGTATACTTTGAACGTGTGTAACCCTTCCAATAATATTGTTTGAAAGATCTGTTCGTAAGATTATAACACGTCGTATAAGTTATACTCTCTGCTTAATATTACATAATAGTCGCTGAAGCGTGTTTATGTGTTTTTTGTCTGTATGTTTGAAAGGCTGAGAAGTGTCAGATGCATGATGGTTACACAGCAAATTTCATATAAAGAAAATAAGAAATAAACAATCGCATAATATATTTCACGCTAGCCGCTGTTTTGCTCAACACAATTTAATGCCAAAAAAGTATTTTTGTGCGGACATAATTATTTCTCTGTTCTGTTTTGTTCCTAGAGGCTTAGTTTATTTGCCTTGGTGGCGTTCCCGCGTTTTGGTCGCTAACGCAACTCACGACCGGGGGGATAGTCAATTTAGGACCCTTGTCTCACCGCTGTCATCTGCAGGAATTATGTTAAGAAATTGTATGGACCACATAAAAGACCACAGTCTTCACAAACGGTCACATTGTGATGATGTATGACTGTCCGAACGAAACTCAGGAGAGAGGGGAAAGGGGTGAGGGCGCTGATGCAGATTTATTCCATCTCGTGCAGAACTCACGAGCGGGGTTGAGGATTCTTTTTGTTAAACAGCATATGGGCATGCACCGTGAGTCAAAAAAAAAGGATGGCACCAAACTCATGGCTGTAACTTTGCAAAACCTTGACCGATTTTTAAAATTCATCACTAGAAAGAGGACGAAATTTCCAACAAATTGCGTACATTGTTTATCGAATTTTCGCAACAGCGTTGGAGCAATTCAATGAGAAAGCTGACGGATCATTAGGCCTAGCGTTGATTTCCGTAATAGTATAGTAATGTAATTTAGTAAGTTTTTTTTGTATCACTGGAAACAGTTGCTGAGCCTCTGGAACCATCTTGGTGGATTGTTGCATTTAGTTTTACTCATAAAATAACAGAAAAACGATCACTATTGGACTACAGTCCAGCTTTGACACGATCACCGAGATCATTCACTGCCACACTGACTGCACGTTATGCAGTAGCACTGCTGAGTAGGCTCTCACAACAATTGACCTATTCTTCAACATGACACAATTCACAAAGAACTTTAGGTTGAACTGTTGGTGTGTAGGTCAAGACGAATATTTTGAACATCCGATATTAGGACCCACACTACTTGATGTGAAATTTAAGTTAATTGTCTACAACTTGTGAAAACGGCGGCAAATTTAATTCTTACGTTAAGAAATAAACGATTATGATCCCTCATCTTTCTCAGTGTACTTCTTCAACACTATTTAGAGACCCGAGCAAATAATATAGGCAATTTGTCGAAAATTTTGTCCTCTTTCTAGTAATGAAATAATTTGTTATCGGTCGAACTTTGGCAAAGTTACAGCCATAAGTTTGGTGCCATTTTTTTTTACTCACGGTGTACAAGTATTCATCATTCAGCATTGCAGCTTGGCTGTTTTCAAGGGGGGAAATCAAATTTACCAGGGGGGCAAAAGGTTCTACGACATGTAGGCCTTAGGGCCTAACTGTACTTCACAGCTGCCAGCAGCCTGCCACGATATTTCTCTCGCGCTCACGACCAGGCGGGGGGGTGGCTGGGGGATGCTGATAGACACTTTTCCGTGAAAAAAATTCTTAACTTACCCAAACCACTGAACTTGATTAGGGTACGAGGAAGAAAATTGTGTTTTGTTCAGGCCAGGAAGGGAGGGGGCGGCACAATGTGTGCTTGCAATAGGCCTAGGTCTATAACTTGCGAGGGAGCAGGGGGGGCAGAGACCCTGAAAAGGAGGTGCCACTGCCTCCCGCCTGCCCCCCTCACGCTGCGGCTTGTCCTTATAGGCAAGTTACTGACGTCATCGTTAAAAAATTATCAATAGTTTTAGGATGAGAGCACTATTAGCCTATGGTCCATTTGAAAGTATATTTAAGCTAATGATAACATTTATAAAATAATATTTTTAGCAGAGAAGAGATCAGACATTAATAAACACCATGAGCAAGTCGCTGACCGGGGCCCATCGCGTTGCATGCATAGATTCTAAATTAGCAAGAATAACACGAGTTTTTGCTAATTTGCATACGTTTTAAAATAAAATTTATTTAATGAACACTGTTGGCCTACTACTAAACTTTTATACAAATAACAAACTAAGATAATATTGTTATATCCAATGGGTTTGGGGAGAAATGGGTTACAATGGGTTGAATGGGTTTTAAACACGCATATTTAAAATCATGTTTTATTCATCTTGCATTGCACCGCGTGAATTGTATTTTATGGTAACACTGAGCATAAATTATTTGTGTTAAAATTACAAATGGCTGTCGAGTCTAATAATACTGCACAGTCGGATAGGCCTACAACTTCATATAGCATAAACAAATTAGGCCTAGTTTACAGGCTCAAACTTAATAAAAAATTAACTGATTAAAATGCACCCAGCGCCTGAAGTGCATGCACAATCTATATAGGCCTATACTGGTGCATGCATATTTTTGTGGTAACGCAATGATGGTTAAGTGCTCAAATTCTTAGTAGGCCTACATGACTTCACCTTGCATTAATCAAAAAAGTAGAAATTATGAAGGTCTACGTGCACAGACCGGGCATGTCCAACGCTTCGAGTGTGTCGCACCCGAAGCCTGTTGCGCAAGATTTTTTAGCATTAGTCCGATCATGGTCACGCTTACGCTATTGCAAGATTGTGCGTGAAATTAAAAATGGATTTATTGACTTAAATATAAGGAATATCTGGAGATGCATCCAAAATAATCAAAGAATAAAATAATGACATTTTCTAACAAATAACTAAATGACAATATTCCACGAAATTTGTACAATAGTTTCAAACACCGTCATTGCAAAATTTCATGATTTAAAAAAAGCAATCCTACATGTATGGCGTCTGACTGCCAAACATTTAAATTTTACCTACCTGCAGGTTAGTGACACGGTTGTATCGAGCTGCAATACCCTTCAGATCATTTAACCTAGAGAAGCAGTTGTCTGGCAGCGACTCGAGTTGGTGCGGCGACTCTCACTATTCTTTGCACCTGAATCAAGAAAACAACGACAAGACGAAGTCGACGGCACTGACTTCGCTAACGGCGCCACTGTCGCTACTGCTGCGCCACCTGCACGGCCTACACCATTGATGCCATCAGGTACTTGTAGCTTGATCACAGTACACAGCAGCATAGGCCTATTATACAAACAAGCTATACCTAAAGTTTTATAGCTGCTTCATATCGCAGTGATATTGAGCTCTGAAGATGATTATCTGACAAATAGACAAGATTTTTAGACTGACTTTTTGGAGTGGTCTTATTTTCTTTTGAATCTATCTATGCCTAGCAGTTATTATCATGTTAAGGCTAAAATAAACGAGTTAACACTTTGCTCTCGTTCTGACAGTAAAACATTACAGATCATCAAGTTAGGCTTCAGAATGTTGATTTCAATCCATTTAGTATTGCATTCTTTAAATCGTAGCATTACACAAGTTATATGCTATTATTGATGATGCATTTAAATTTATTCAACAAAACAATTAATGAATTACAAGGATGTTCCTGATGCAGACTATTTCATATTATTTTTGCATTTAATAGAAGTCGTAACTAAAGGTTTTCCGAAGGGGCTCAGCCCCTCCCCAGACCCCGCCCCATTATGAGGAGGATGCACATCCCTCTCCCCATGCCCCACCCCCTTTTGTTGCATTCGCAACCCACTTCTCGGGCGCTTCGCGCCCTCGAGGTATCTTTCCGCCGCGTATACAGAAGAGGGCCAAAAACAAACTTAGGGGGTCCATCATGGTTTGGCGTCCAGGGGCCCTTCCTTTCACACTTTAACCACTGGATACAATAAATGATCATATGGCTTGTACAAAGCTTCCACGCGCATATTCTGTTAGCTCGGTGCGTGTCCTTAGCGCAAGCACTGTTGATGACGTTGCATGCAGAATCTAGAGGAAGCAGTTGAGGACTCAGCCTCAACTGCGCATTCACCATTGCGGTTAAACCTCGAATTGAATCAATCGCCGGATTATCTGCTAAAGTAATGTCATGTTGGACATGGGCGTATGATGACTTCACATTTTTTTACAGAAAAAGCCATTGCGAAAACTCGATATATCATGGATAGCAGGGCTGGACACCTGGTATACGTGTAACTGAATCAGAATTGTCCATGGGTTTATTTTTCATGACTTGACCAGCCATGAAATTGACCAGACCCACCCTGACACGCATTGGCAATCTGAAATGTTGACTCGATCCGATCCTTGAGTGGGTTGAGCTGACCCAACTTTCTACCCGTATTTGTTGCAAAAAAAACAATTTGCGAAGTTTTCGCAGAACATCTTAACAAATGTTTGTTATTTACTAGCATGATTGTCATGATATCGAACTCAGAATAGTCAGATGATTATGCAATTTTCATTATTCAGCGCTGTAGTTTTGTCCATTGGTCCATTCTTATACGCATCATGGCAACATAACGCTAAACTCAATATATGAAACATGACCCTACATGACCCAATCAGATCTTGACCCGACCGGATCCAGAACAGTCCCGGGAAAATGTAACCCAACCCGCGAGTCGACCCGACGCATGGACAACTCTGAACTGAGTAGACCAACCCCAACCCTAGCAGTGTAGAGTAGCAGAATACAATGAGACTACATACCGCAGTGTTGTGATCATGTGAGCTGACAAGTGACTGACTATAAAGTGGCGCTCGCTTCGTTGCGGCTCTGACTTAAATCTGAAGGGGAACATCCTTGTGATTGAAGGGGGTGGTCTGCAGTCATCAGGAGACAAAATCGCATATGAAATGTATTTGTAACACACTGCGCCCTGTAAGGGGCATGACCAATTGACCATTGACCAGGCATGCATAGCCTATTAAAAAATGAAAAAAATTACACGACGCATAAAAATGAATCAATGAATTAAGCATAACATGTCGCTGACTTTCTTTAAGTACTACATAGAAAGAGAAGTTGTGTCCGAATTCTGAGGCAACCTGGAGGAAAGCAGTTTGCTTTCTGTCTTTTCGTCTCCTCCGACTTTTTTTTTTAGATTCCGTGATATTATTTTGCTATTTTTAACATTAGTCCCGACCCCCTGTCAAACTGCAGTAGAACTTTCTCATCTTCTCAATGGGTGGCGGCGCGGTTACATTTTGAGACAGAAATGCTGAAAAAAAGAGAGAAGAAAAAATATACTATACAGAAAATATGGAAGACGGAAAATTATGAATTATATTTTTTGACGAAAATCATCATCTTTTGAGAAAATTTACGGTTGTTAACATCATCTGTTCACTTTTTAGAAAAACATAGCGAGTCGATCTATCATCGGACTCTTGAAGGAGAACGTCGCGACTCAAAGCATGATCTGAGAAATTAAAATAATAGGCAACAATTCGGCCATATCATGTTGAAATTTGGGGGGAAAAACACCTCTCCTTCGTGCTACCGGCGATGCATTTCTCAGCTCCTGTAGTCACGTGATACAAAAGCGGCTGTGCTAACTCTGCGGTCCCACGTCTGAACTCATATCGAGTTGTTCCCATCCTTCACTTTAAGTGGATTAGCCTGTGCATGTAACCTGAACAGGGAGGATTCAGTCCTTCATAATGGAAGGGAAGAAGAACCGTTTTAGAGCCTGATATTGACAAGAATTCGCGACCGGAATGTCACGGTCTGTGACCACCCTAGGATCATCCCTTGATTCTAATTTGGCCTACACCCTTTGACTTGTTGTATGTGGCTGTAATGTCTTGTAGCATGACTGAGATTTAAGGTTCAGTTTGTTTGAATGACTGAGTTCTAGCCTGGCTGGACGGGTGCGGTGTATGGTCCGTGGACTAGAGGTAGCCTAGGTTGGCAGGGCAGTTTGGGTGCGAGGTAGTTTGAGGTAGTTTTGAGCGAGTTGGGAACGGAGCGCTGGAGAGGAGAGGTCTACTGCTGGTTGACGCGTGCTGATAAATGTGAAGTGGAGCTGAGAAGCACGAGGTGGTAATGTTGTATCGTTCCGGTTACTGAATGAATGTTTGTTGTATGAATGTATGTGAGTGCTTGTGTGTGTAATGGGTGGTGAATAGTTTTAATGGTACCGGCCAGTGTTGTATTTAGGCGTGCATGTGCAGTCTATGGTGGCCTAGGTCTGCCGGTAGCTACGGGAAGTGGAGCCTGGTAGGCTACACGGTTTGTGAGTACTGGTGAGTTGCGAGAGGCTCGCGCTCACAGACGTCACGAAGCGTTGGAGAGTAGCGACGAGTGGAAAGGGTGTTTGCAACGCCACGCGGTTGTTACTCGGGTGCTAGTGTAGTTACAAGTGGAAGGGGTGTTAGCTACAGAGTGCTGCGAGGCGTGAGTAGCTACGGGAAATTGAAGCGTGGTATGCTACTGCACGCGAGCGTTATAGAATTTTGTAGATATACATAACTGGGGAGGGGGTGTACGCTACATGGGTTTGTAGTTGGTGTAGACGTTGTAGTGTTGCAGCATTGGGTTGTGACGAGGTTCGTAGTCTTTGGACTGTTGGTGTTGTTGAGGTGTGGTGAGTTGTGTCGGGTTTCGGGAAATTGAGGAGTGGTAGCGAGTGAGATCTATGTTGGCCAGGTCTTTTGCCTTCTTTCTGTTCTATGCTGGTTTTCTTTACTTCATTGTGTAAATATTGAATATGGTTTGGTTCGTACTGCTTTGCAAATTAATATGGTTTAATTGTTAAAACGGTTCGTTTCACTATCGAAGTAGAGCTACATTAGTAGTAGGATTCATTAGGCTGTTTAATACCTACTTGGCGGAGTGGAGGGGGTGAGAATCATATTGATAGGTCGATATAGGCAATGTAATGTGGTAGGGTTTTCATGAGTTAAAATTAGAGAAGTTTATGCAGTAAAAATAAGGGTTAGGCTATTACATTGACTCTCTAATCAGTTGAATACATTTTAACGAGGAAGTCCGTCACACGGAAGAGGAAGGAAAAGTCGTCGTGAAAGTTGCTAGTCCGATCAATCTTACGACCGGGGGGGAGAGGGTTGGACGAAATTTAAATAGCTATGTGGCGAAAGGTATCTGTAATAAAATTAAATAATTTCTACGGGACGATGTTGACCCTTTCATTCTCCTTTTAATGAGCGTATTTAAAAAAATTGACTTTTTTCTGGGGGCGGGATCTTCCCTATTGTCTTCTTCCTCCCTAGTGTCCGCCATCGAACGAAATATACTGTAAATGTGACAATAGTGAAGTTGACCAATGCCAATTTTTATAGGATTGGAATGACGTGACGTTACGAAGTTCGTGAACAAGTAACAATTATGCCATTATAGTTATTAGATGAGGCTAATTAGATGAGGCTTCACGTAGTAATTAGATGAGGCCACAACACCAGGCGCTGTGGTTAGTGGTTATGGCGTCGAACTTCGAGTCCAGAGGAAAAGGGTTAAAGTTCCCGCGCCGGCAACTATAAAACCATGCGTTACAGGCCCTTCAGCAAGGCTGTTAAAGACACATGTGTCGCTAGCTGCCAGATAATCATTTGGTTGGCCTCACGAAGGGCATTTAGCCGAAAAAACCCAGATCCAGCGTCCTAATCAGGGCGGGCGAAAACGTGTAAATCTGTGTGAAAACATGAACATTAACATATTTCACGATAAATAGGAAGTTGGCTATTTAAGTAATTAGATGAGTCTGGTTTATTTTAGTTGACTGATGAGACTGTCAGACTGCCGGGTGGTTTAATAAGAGTAATGGGTTTTAAATTTAATTCTCGGCATCATCATTCAAAAGACACAGACGAGTTGTGAGGCTCCTGCCGTGCCCCGTTGCGCGTCTCAGTCGGTCCCTTGCTGGCAGTCTGCTACTGCGTGACCCGCTACGTGTAGTTAGGGATAGGGTTAGGGTTAGTTACTAGTTAATACTTGTTACTGGATAAGACGACATGACGGAGACTGAGCTGACGTTGCGCCACTCTGAGGACAGTGTTTTTGTGTCCAGCGTCAACTGTACAATTATAGTCTGATATAACGTGAGCCTGATTCACGGACTCTGTAGCATTATAGTCTAATTATATATTGCGAAGGGAACCAATCTATGAATTAGTAATAACTGTTAGATGAGATTAGTTAGACCAGTGGTCTAACTAATCTAATCTAAGTCTAACCGGTCTAATCAAGGTCTCGCGGACCAGCACATTTGCTTTCAGAGCTTTTTCAGGGACCGGCAACTTTGTTGGGCAATAATTTGTACTGCACAATAAACATGAATCAAATGTGGTTCGAGCGTGGTAAATATAGTTATATACATCGTGAGTCAAGAAATGAGACACCAAATTGATGAATATAACTTGGTTAAGTGCTAACTGATTTTAAAATTATTTATTTGTTTGTCAATTCTAGATGTCACTAATGCTAGAATTTCGCCACGTATGAACAAAATATGATCGTTTGATCATAAATGTTGCGGGGTAGGCAAGGTAGACAGTGTTGTACATGAACGCAAAGAAAGTGGGAATGAGTTTCAAAGAGTGGGTGCAGAGAACACAAAAGCGCGACGGCCATTGGCAGAGAGTATTCTGGGAAATGCAAGGAGGTGCTTGCCAGCCGAGCGAAGGTTTCTAGACGGAACGTAGGGGGTGAGTAGTTGATAAAAGTACGTAGGCTGGTGATTTTGAAGAGTTTTGAACGTGATGGAGGCAATTTTGATTTCGATACGTTTAGAAAGAGGAAGCCAGTGCAGATGTTTCAGTGTGGGAGAAATATGGTGATGACGTCACATGGAACTAGAACACGTGCTAGAGAATTTTGGATCTTTTGAAGTGTCGGTTTAAAGAGGATGCTGGGAGACCATTAAGAAGTGAGTTGCAATAGTCGAGCTTAGAGGTGACCAGCGAATTAGCAAGGACTATTGCAGAGCTGGTGTCCAGTGAGTGGCGGATCTGGCGTAACTGGCGTATATGGTAAAACGAGGTTGGACAGACAAAAGAAATATGTTTTTTTATTGAAAGATCAGGTTTAAAAACGACACCAAGATTTCGTGCAGAGTCGGTGGTAGAGAGAGGGGTACCATGAAATATCATTGATGATGACACAAGTTTTACAGGTTGCTGGCGAGTGCCAACGATGAGATATTCTGTTTTCGATGGATTGACCGAGAGACGATCAGAAATGAGTCAGGTGTGCACAGAATTAAGTGTAGATGAAAGAGTCGAGAGGCTATCCAACGGGTCGGAACTGGAAAATGATATATAAAGTTGGATGTCGTCAGCGTAAGATGAAAAAAAACTCGTGACTTAGAAAAACTATAGCTAAGCCGGGCGGTGTATAGGGAAAAGAGTAGGGGACCAAGTACGAAACCTTGAGGGACACCGGTCAACATAGAAGATGGAGGCGTAGAATGAGAGTCAATCGATACAGACTGGGTTCTATCG